>PISX010013797.1:0-55083 GCA_004024625.1 Mellivora capensis | reverse complement strand
TTGTGGTTTTAATTTGTATTTCCCTGATGCCGAGTGATGTGGAGCACTTTTTCATGTGTCTGTTGGCCATCTGGATGTCTTCTTTGCAGAAATGTCTGTTCATGTCCTCTGCCCATTTCTTGATTGGATTATTTGTTCTTTGGGTGTTGAGTTTGATAAGTTCTTTATAGATTTTGGACACTAGCCCTTTATCTGATTTTAATAGATTCCTGCCTCATGTTGAGGTCTTTTATCTGTTTCGAATTTATCTTTGTGTATGGTGTAAGGGAATGGTTGAGTTTCCTTCTTCTATTCATAGCTGTCCAATTTAAAGGAAAAAATTCTCACTCTTAGGTAAAATAATAAGCCCATATTTAGCACAGGCCACCATGTTTGGAACTTATGTTCCCTGTATGTGTTTCAGCAGTAATCAGAGTTCTGATCTTCAGAGAAACTTAGGTGAGATAACCTTAAAGTCCTCAAATCCCAATTACTGAATATAACTAAAACATGAGCATTGTGTTGGTAATTTTTCAGCGGATACCATGATCAACTAATCAACTACTTTTGATGAACTAATCTGCTTTTTTTTAACCAGCATTTTTTTTTGAAAGATTTTATTTATTTATTGGACAGACAGAAATCACAAGTAGGCAGAGAGGCAGTCAGAGAGAGAGGAGGGAGCAGGCTCCCTGTGGAGCAGAGAGCCCGATGCGGGGCTCGATCCCAGGACCCTGGGATCAGGACCTGAACCGAAGGCAGAGGCTTTAACCCACTGAGCCACCCAGGCGCCCCATTTAACCAGCATTTTTGAAAGATGGAGGCCACAGGGGGATAATTTTCTCTCTCCTACCCATTGAGGGGAGATAGCAAATCACCTCATGTACATACCTTGGAATACTAGGACTAAATTAGTTTAGAAAAATAATTAGAGTCTAGATAAAGCTAAGATTCTTGTTTCCTAAGAGCAAAGGAATAATAAAGCAAATTAATTTTAAGACATTTTGTCTAAAGCCTACATGACCAGAGGTATGACATAATAAATCTGTGTTTAAATTTTAAACTGGTTTTCAAAAGTATTTTTAACAGAGCTAAAACATGACATAGATATTTAACAAATATCCATTTTTAACATCAGAGGAAACTGTTTATATGTGTATATCTTCTAGACCTCACACCCATATCTGGTCTAAAGAAAATGTTGAATAGGGCGCCTGGGTGGCTCAATGGGTTAAGCCTCTGCCTTTGACTCGGGTCATGATTTCAGGGTCCTGGGATCAAGCCCCGTGTTGGGCTCTCTGCTCAGCGGGGAGCCTGCTGCCCCCTGCCCTGCCTATCTCTCTGCCTACTTGTGATCTGTCAAATAAATAAATAAAATCTTAAAAAAAAAAGAAAATGTTGAATTAAAAAAAGGGCGTCTGTCGTGAATGGCACACGTAGGGCAGTTCTATTGCTCTACGTGCAGAATCGACATCAAGAGATTTCGGAAGCATAATTTTTTGGTACCTGGGCAGCTGGTGATTGTTGGTCCTGGCACCCTTATTTTAAGTAACCAAGGAAATAGAAAAACCCATCCTAAAATTCAGATGGAATCTCAAGAGACCCCAAATAGCCAAAATACTCTCATAAAAGAACAAAGCTGGAAGATTTCCTGATTTCAAAACTTCCTACAAAGCTACAATGAGGGAACTGAGGCTGAGACTGATCCAAGTTCAAGAAGCCAGCACGACTCAAATCTTCTCCTCTTTGACTCCAAAACCAGAAATCCAGCCTTTTGGTTTGGTCTTGGTGGTGGACAGTGGGTGAAGGGGGATCTGGGGTAGGGGAGTAAGTGATTCCTTGAACTGAATGTAGATTCAACTCAGATTTTATTTTTTTTGCCACCTACTGGCAGGACTTCCTCCTTATCTCTCTCTGGCTCTTTTTCTGATTCACTCCCCATCTGTTGGTGGGTTCTGCCTTCTGAAAATGTGATGCAGAGGGTAGGGTAAACTGTGGAGGTGGGGAGGTAGACACAAAAGTGTGGGCAGTCCTTAATAAAAATTTTTTGAGAGCTCTCCAAAATAATAATAATAATAATAATAATAATAATAATGACTTATTAAAATAACAGAGAAAAAAATATTTAAAACTCTAGAAAAAAATTAACCCTATATAAACTTCCCTTTTTCTAAACAATGTATTTTAAGTATTAAACACAGTCATTATTCATATTAATTTTGCTTTTGGTCTCTAGGGACTCAAGAAATAAAAACTGTAGGAAAATTTTTAAGAGAAAAAGTGAAGACTTTAGGAGGATAAAGATAGATTGAGTCAGATTTTTCTTCCCGAAAGGCGTACTTGTGTTCTTTCTCTAAGCACATCATTTGTTGAAGGCCCAACTCCGTAATTTGCAGCACCCAATAGAAAATGAAAATGTAGGGCCTTGTGTTAGATGACTAACATATAACAAGATAAGCACAGCAGAGCATGAAACCAAGTGTGAGGTTCTCCTCAGCTTGGGGCTGTGTATGACTACCTAAGTTGCACACCCATGAAACCTACTACTTAGGTATTTTCCATATAATTGCTTCTGATTGTAAAATGGTCAATTCTTTGCCTTCTTCCATTTTAAAACCACACTAGCCCTTATTAGAAAGTAGATGAATATTGATTAAAAACACTAAACATAACAAACTGGGGGTTGCTGGGGGGAGGGGGTCGGGAAAGGGGGGTGGGGTAATGGACATTGGGGAGGGTATGTGCTATGATTAGTGCTGTGAAGTGTATAAACCTGGCAATTCACAGACATGTACCCCTGGGGATAAAAATTTTTTTATAAAAAATAAAAATTAAAAAAAAAACACTAAACATGTTCGTAATTTTTTTTTAAAGATTTTGATTATTTGACAGATCACAAGTAGGCAGAAAGGCAGGCAGAGATAAAGGGGGAAGCAGGCTCCCTGCTGAGCAGAGAGCCCTATGTGGGGCTCAATCCCAGGACCCTGAGCTCATGACTGGAGCTGAAGGCAGAGGCTTTAACCCACAGAGACACCCAGGCGCCCCCATGTTCATAATTTTTGATGTTAAAGAAGAATAATGTTATAATACGTTTGGAGAGTTTATTGGGTTGGCAGATATATTCAAGAAAATTATCCTTGGTTAATTCATTATAAATACTGGCTGAAGTAAAACCAATGATGAACTTCCTGGTTGAATTGATGTCAGTTGCTCTGTAATTGATTTATTTAGATAAAATCGTTTAGCCCTTATCAGTTATACTTAAGACAGTATTTTATCTAATATCACTGCAATATGGACTAAGTTTTGTTAAGTATCCACTGACAAATTGAGACCAATTAAATGTAATAAAGAAATGAACACTATAATATTTATATGCAAACTGTTAAATTTGAGTACAGGCAGAACATGTGAGTAAATTGAGAGTAAAAGTCACTACTGAAAATTATATCAGATTTATTTTAAATTAACATAGGAAAACTATCACTATGGCCCATAAAATAAATTTCATCTAATTTGATGTATATCTATAATAAGTTATAAATTTCATAATTAAAATTTCAAAAACACATGTATACAGTGCACTGATTTGTTTTTTCATATTTAATATACAACAATGGGTATATGCGTGGCACAAAAATATGAGGGGTCATAATTGAAAGCCGGAGTCCTAGCCCAGTCCAAGATTACTTCTCACCAATCTGTTACCTCCATATCACTGAATAACATGGTTTGTGTTCTTTATTTATCCTTTTTTTTTTAAGACTTTATTTATTTGACAGAGATTATAAGTAGGCAAGAGAGGCAGGCAGAGAGAGAGGAGGAAGCAGGCTCTCCGCGGAGCAGAGAGCCCAATGTGGGGCTTGATCCCAGGACCCTGGGATCATGACCTGAGCCGAAGGCAGAGGCTTTAACCCACTGAGCCACCCAGGCACCCCAATGCTTAGACATTTTCTCATGAGGGGCACCTTGGTGGCTCAATGGGTTAAAGCCTCTGCCTTCAGCTCAGGTCATGATCTCAGGGTCCTGGGATGGAGCTCTGCATCAGGCTCTCTGCTGAGCAGGGAGTCTGCTTCCCTTCCTCTCTCTCTGCCTGCCTCTCTGCCTACTTGTGATCTCTGTCTGTCAAGTAAATAAATAAAATCTTTACTGCTAGGATGGCTAAGAGTGTAGATCAAATTCATCCTGTCCCTACTCCTATCATTTTAATTTTTTTATTTCTGGGATATTTCAAAGATATATTGTAACTTCTGTATTTTGTCCTAACTGGTTTACATGCTGCCTCTTGATTTGCTTCTCAGATGAAGAAAATTCCTCCGTCTGCAGTTCTTTCTCCTTCCCATCAATCCTTTTCTGGCAGTTATAATCTTTGCTTTCATATTGTCTAGGCTGATTAAAATTTGCACTGGTGAATATTGAAGTTTTCAGCCAAGATGAAACACAATAAATGTTAAAATTCTGCATTTTAGAACCATGCTACTTGCATAGGCAGCACTATCCCTATCCCAACTTGTTTCTCTGTGGTCCGTGTCCTAGCTCTGAGCTGCTCAAGGATGGAACTACATCTTGTTGATATGGATTCGGTCTTCTTACTCACCATCAAGGTCTCAAAAGTGTGATTTGTTATAGTTATTTTATATTCGAATCAGGTTTGTCTTTGAAAAAGAAGTAGAATTTCTACTTTACCTTTATGCTGTCCTTATTGACTGAAGTCATGTGAGCTTTCTTTAACGTGGACTATTTATTCCATATATATTTTTTAGTATCTAATCAGTTCCATTTCTTCAAGACTATTCTTCCTTTAGCTGTCACTCAGCTTATATTCTTATTTTAATGTTGTATTTCAACGTCTCCTTAGTGCACATACCAAGTTACCATTTCCATTTTGCTGGAACTCTAGGTGAACTTCACTATTGTGGGTATAGCCTTCCTTTATTTTACTTCTCACTTATATTTCTCTTATTAATATGTTCAGACAACATCCTTAAAGAGAAACAAAGGTAGGAAAAGAGGCAGGCAGATAGGAAGGTACACAGAGCATGGAAGACACAGGAGGAGAGACAACATAGGAGGTGAAATTTCTGTCTGATGGTCTTGGTAGACAGAGAATTTTAGGTTCCAAATCATATTTTACAATCAAGATGTTAAAGATACACCACAATTTTATTTGTAGATTCCACTCTGATGAAAATCTGATGCAGTTCTCCTGTACTTTCTCTCCAGAGACTTAATGCTCTGCATTTCAAAGTTATGTATCAAGGAGAAGATTGATTTAGTTATATTTTCCACCTATTCTCAAGGGCACTGAACAGTCCCTTTTATTGTGAAGTTTGTGGGGTGTTTTTCCCCTCAGCTTTTATCAACAACTTCTCTTCCTGCTGTGGGTATTTCTCCTTCTCCATTTTTTCCCCTCTTCTCCGCAGCTCAAGTTCATGCCATTCATATATGGACACTATTGGAACGCTGCATTAGGCTGCTTTTCTCTCAAAATCAATCTTAGTCTTTTTTTTTTTTTAAAGATTTTATTTATTTATTTGACAGACAGAGATCACAAGTAGGCAGAGAGGAAGGCAGAGAGAGAGGAGGAAGCAGGCTCCCCGCCGAACAGAGAGCCTGATGCGGGGCTCGATCCCAGGATCCTGGGATCATGACTTGAGCTGAAGGCAGAGGCTTTAACCCACTGAGCCACCCAGGCGCCCCGTCTTAGTCTTTTTTTTAAACTCTGAATAAAATTTCCTTTTTTTTTTCATTTTTCAATGTTTTAAAATTTTTAATTTACATAATGAGTGTACAATTTTAAAACTCTCTTCCCCACCCCATCCTACTTTTTTTGTAGTTCATTTTGTATAATATTCTGGCATTATATAACCAGTACATTCTTGAATCAGCCTGAAAATAGGAATTTGAAATGTTTAAATTTTCTCTTGAAGCCTGCAGCTCTCATTGTTTTCATTCCTTTCATGCTATTAGTTCTTCTTGGTCATTCCTTACTCTGCTGCTGATTTGCATCATGCATGTAGCAATAAGAAGATAATTTAGATTCTGGGAGCAGCATCTACCATAGGATCTCTAATTCTTTGAGGAATTGTGATAAATTTCTGTTGAGGCATGTAGTTCTCCACTGACCTGGGTAAAGTCTGTCTTCTGGGTAATCTCTGTCCTCCGTGGAATCTAAAATGGCCAGATACAGGATACGTAGGGGACCAAGAGTGTGAGTGGAGGGTGTCACCTATTCCACTTGTTCCACATATGGACTTCCTAGAAACCACTCTCAATCCCTGCCCCACCCCCCACCCCCAAGCTTCCTGTCTGTCTTGCTTTTTTCTAGAGCTGGATCCAGGAGCCTTTCCAGATGACCTGCCTGGCCACTTCCTCCTCTGCTTCATCAGTAAAGAAGTGTTCACCATATCTATTCTCCCATAAATAGATTTAATTCTGTTACCAACTGTGCTCTCCATCCCCAGCTCACTATACATCCCAGATTTATTGGCTGTGACAAGTACATTTAATGACCCTCAATTTTGAATGGGTCTACGATGGATATGGGTCAATATATGTGCTCAGACCCCTCTTCAACAATTAGTTTGTTCCTATTTTATCCATTCTTCTTTGGAATCTTCACTTTCTTTTTTTGATGAACTTTATTATTTTGAAGCTACTGCCTATTTAGAAATGGAACAGTAATTTTCAATTAAGTAATTTAAAAAAATGTATTACTTGTTCTGTCACCATTTCTTCTTAAATTTCTTGTTTTCATTCTAGGCTTAGTTTTGTCTTGACATAAACCATGTGTAATACTTTCTACCATATCCTCCAGTAGTAGACTTTCTTGTGCATTCTTCTGTCTGGGAATGCTCTTTTTTTCCCTTAGTCTTGAATGATACCTTAGTGGCATATGAGCACCTCGATTGTTATCACTGAGCACATGGGAAATAATCTCTAGGGTCTGGTCTGTATTGTAAACATGAATCCTGACATTGATCTAAATTTTTGTCATGTCATGTTTAGAATTACTACCCTTTTCCTCTACTTTAATATTCTTTGCTTTAATTTTCTCCTTTTTTTTAGTATAATGTACATATATAAGGAGTTCTCACCTGTGTGTGTGTGTGTGCGTGCGCACGTGCATGTGTGTATGGAGAAAGAGAGATACATGTATCTCCCTATCTATATGTTTATGGAGAGAATAACAAGCTTCCTTAATGTGAGGATGAATATCTTTCAAAAGTTCTAGAGAATTATTAATTATTATTTCTTTTAATACTGCTTCTCGAAATGTTCTTATTTCATTTTGTTGAATTTATACTATGATTTTCCATTCTATTTTGGTGTCTCATCCCTTTTTTTCCTATTTTTTTATGTTCTTTTAGAAATGATAGTTATTAGATGTGATGGAACCACCAGCTATTAATACAGTAGTAACTGCATTGCAATATATAAATGGATAAAATCAATATATATATATACAGTTTAAACTTCTGCAATTTGTATGTTGAATAAATGTAAATGAGTCTGGGGGAATCCCTATGGGCTGTGCTGAGGTCAGTTGGTCCAGTGCTACTTATTTACTTTCTAGAGGTTATAAAGATATTCTTCAGTTTTGCCCTTTTTTCTAAGTATTCTGCTGAATTTTTAACTTACAAGAGCTGTATTTTAACTTGCAGAAATTCTAGTGGTTAGATTATCCATCTCCTTGCCAATTTCCCTGGTGTCTAACTTTTTAATGTATTTTCTTTTTTTAAGATTTTATTTATTTATTTGACAGAGATCACAAGTAGGCAGAGAGGCAGGCAGAGAGAGAGAGAGGAGGAAGCAGGCTCTCTGCAGAGCAAGGTTTGTAAGCCAAGTCATTGTAGTCTTTTCAGATTTTCTGTTTTTTTTTTTCTTTTTTCAGTGTTCCAAGATTCATTGTTTATGCACCACTTTTTTTTTTAAGTTTTTATTTTAATTCCATCACAGTTAGCACAGTGTTAAATTAGATTCAGGGGTAAAATACCTGTTTTTAAGTTTTTATTTTAATTCCAGCACAGTTAGCATAGTGTTAAATTAGATTCAGGTATAAAATACCTGTGTAAAATACCTGTGAGCAGTTCAACAATTCCATACATCACTCAGTGCTCATAGTGGTAAGCGTGCTCTTTAATCCCATCGCCTACTTCCCCCTCCTCCCCCACCCACCTTCACTCTGGTAACCATCAGTTGGCTCTGTATAGTTAAGGGTTTGTTTCTTGGTTTGTCTCTCTCTCTTTTTTTTCCCCCCTTGTTCATTTTGTTTTTTAAATTCGACCTGTGGGACATCTGGGTGGCTCAGTGAGTTAAGCATCTGCCTTCAGTTTGGCTCATGTTGCCTGGGTCCTGGGTTTGAGTCCTGCATCAGGCTCCTTGCTCAGCAGGGAAACTGCTTCTCCCTCAGCCTGCTCCCTGCCACTTGCCTCCCCCCTCCCACCCACTTGTGCACATACTCTCTCTCTCTGACAAATAAATAAATAAAATCTTTAAAAAATAATAAAAATAATAAATTCTACCCATTGGTAGTTCGATGGTATTGATCTTTCTCCAGCTTCTTTCACTTAGCATTATATTCTCTAGCTCCAACCATGCTGTGCACATGGCAAGAATGCATTCTTTTTATGGCTGAATAATCCATTGTGTGTAACATGTATACACACACACACACATATGTACATACATAGCTTCTTTATCCATTCATCTACCTATGGACACTGGCTGCTTCCATAACTTGGGTATTGTAAATAATGCTACAATAAACATAGGAGTGCATACATCCCTTTGAATTAGTGGTTTTGTATTTTGGGGGTAAATACCCAGTTGTGTGATTACTGGATCATAAGGTAGTTCTGTCTTTAACTTTGTAAGGAAATTTCATACTCTTTTCCACAGTGGCTGCACCACTTCACATTCCAACAGCGACCAAGTGTCCTTTTCCTCTGTATTGTCAGCAACACATGTTGTTCCTTGATTTTTATTTTTAGTCCTTCTAACAGGGGTGAGGTGGCAGCTCACTGTGGTTTGGATATGCATTTTCCTGGTCATGAGTGATGTTGAGCATATTTTCTTGTGTCTGTTGGCCATCTAGATGTCTTCTTTGGAAAAATGTTCATGTCTTCTGCCCATTTTTAAACTGGATTATTTGCTTTTGGGTGTTGAGTTGTAGAACTTTTCTTTAAATATATATGTTGTATATTCCAGCCTGGGAATCTCTGCTCGGCAGGGAGCCTGCCCCCCTCCACTCTCTGCCTGCCTCACTGCCTACTTGTGATCTCTCTCTCTGTCAAATAAATAAATAAAATCTTTAAAAAAAAACTGCATCTCCTTTTTCTTTTTCTGGGGACCCTGAACTCTTTCTACTTAACAGTTTTTGAACTGACTCTTTATTGTCAAAGCACTAAGCAAAATCTGTCCCATTTTCTTTTTTTTATTATTTTTTTAAAGATTTTTTATTTATTTGTCAGAGAGAGAGAGAGCGAGAGAGTGAGCACAGGCAGACAGAGGCTGAGGGAGAAGCAGGCTCCTTGCTGGGATCATGACCTGAGCCGAAGGCAGCCGCCCAACCAACTGAGCCACCCAGGCGTCCGTGTCCCATTTTCTTGAAAGTATTCCTGCAATGCCCCTTTTGGCTAAAGCATCCTGCTGCAAAGTCTTCCTCTGCTACACTTTTGATTTCTTAGCAGAGGATTTATGTTCTCTTTGTTCACATTTCACACCATTGTTAAATGTGCTCAGGTGAGCTGGTTCTTGAGAAATAGCAACTTTTTGGCATTACCTAGAATTGTTCTTCATTTTATCATCAAGAATTGTTGACACCAACATCTATGAAGAAAGTAGTTCTGTGTTGTAATGCAAGGGTCCCGCTCACTACTCATCACCCCCCCCCCTTATTTTTAATAGTCGAAACACCTTGTGCCACAAACTCTGGACAGTACAGCAGAAATACTGATATCAATATAGTCCTTCCACACAGGCATTTTGTTTCTAGATATAAGGACAGAAATAGTAAGTCAATTTCTACCTTTGATCCCAAGCAGTATTTTGCTACAGAAATTTTTCTTTAATTTCACCATCATTTATGAATATTTTTATTGAGGTATAATTGACATATAACAGTATATTAGTTTCAGCTATACAACATAATGATTCAGTATTTATATATGCTGCAAGGTGTTTACCACAATAAGTAGTTACTATCAGTCTTCATACAATGATACAAAACATTTCTGTGGATGATTACAGCATTTAAGATTTATCTTTAGTAACTTTCAAATATGCAATGAAATACAATGTTATTGATGCGAGTCACCATTCTATAAAATTACATCCCCAGGGGTGCATGGGTGGCTCAGTGGGTTAAAGCCTCTGCTTTTGGCTCAGGTCATGATCCCAGGGTTCTGGGATCGAGCCCCACATCGGGCTCTCTGCTCCGCGGAGAGCCTGCTTCCTCCTCTCTCTCCCTGCCTGCCTCTCTTGCCTACTTGTAATGTCTGTCAAATAAATAAATAAAATCTTAAAAAAAAATTACATCCCCAGGACCTACTTATTTCATAACTAGAATTGAAACCTCTTGGCTCCCTTCATTCATTTCACTTGACCCTCCTCCTTCCTCTCCTCTGGCAACCACCCTTCCGGTTCTCTGTATCCATGAGTTTTGTTTGATTTTGTTCATTTGTTTTGTTTTTTAGGTTCCACATAAAAGTAATATTATATGGATTTCTCTTTCTCTTTCTGACTTATTTCACATGGCATAACACCTACAAGCTTCATCCATGTTGTTGCAAATAGTAAGATTTCATTCTTTTTATGGCTGAGTAGTATTCCTAAATACCTCCATATCCATCCATAGATCTATAGTATGTATATGCATATTCTTAATATTCCTTATATATATATTCCTATATATATAAAATACAGTATTCATTTATATATATATTCATTTATATATACATTATATAATGTATATATATGTTATATAATGAACATGATATATATATAGATATATATACACACATTATTTATAATTATATCTATATTACAACCAACACTTGTTATTTCTTGCCTTTTGGTGGGGGGGGTGCAGAGGGTGAGAAGGAAAAAAGAGAATCTAAAGTGGGATCTATGCCCCATAATGAGCCTAAAATGGTGCTTGATCTCACAACCCTGAGATTATGACCTGAGCTGAAATCAAGAGTCAGATGCTTAATTGGCTGAGCCACCCAGATGCCCCCTTATTTCTTGTCTTTTTATTTTTTATTTTTTTAAGGTTTTATTTATTTTTTTGAGAAAGAGACAGTGAGAGAGAGAGCATGAGCGAGGAGAAGGTCAGAGGGAGAAGCAGACTCCCCGTGGAGCTGGGAGCCCGATGCGGGACTCGATCCCGGGACACCAGGATCATGACCTGAGCCGAAGGCAGTCGTCCAACCAACTGAGCCACCCAGGCGTCCCTTGTCTTTTTTATAATAACCATTTTGATAGGTATGGGATAATATGTCATTGTGGTGTTGATTTGCAATTCCATGATGATTAGTGGTTTTGGCATGTTTTCATGTTGGCCATTTGTACCTCTTCTTTGGGAAAATGTCTATTACATCTTGTGCCTATTTTTTATTTATTTTTTATTATTATTATTTTTTTAAGATTTTATTTATTTATTTGAGAGAGAGGCAGTGAGAGAGCATGAGCGAGGAGAAGGTCAGAGGGAGAAGCAGACTCCCCGTGGAGATGGGAGCCCGATGCGGGACTCAATCCCGGGTCTCCGGGATCATGACCTGAGCCGAAGGCAGTCGTCCAACCAACTGAGCCACCCAGGCGTCCCATTGTGCCTATTTTTTAATCAGATTTTTTCTACTGAATTGTATGAGTGTTTTTTATATATTTTGGATATTAACCACTTAATAAGACATGATTTGAAAGGGAGAAATTACTGCAATCAGTTGCCTTTTGGTTTTTTTGATGGTTTCCTTTGCTATGCAGAAGCTTTTTAGTTTGATATGGCCCCACTTGTTTATTTTCGCTTTTGTTGTTTTGCTTTTGGAGTCACATAAAAAAAAAAAATCATCACTATGATCAATGTCCTGGTTTACTACCTAAGTTTTTTTTTTGTTGTTGTTGTTGTTTTTAACGAGCATTTCATGAATTCAGGTTTTAGGTTCAAGTCCTCAACCAAGTTAAGTTTGAGTTGATTTTTGTATATGGTATAAGAGAGTAGTCTGATTTTTTTTTTTTTTTTCAAATTGTTGTCTAGTTTTCCAAATGTCATCTATTGAAGAGACTCTCCTTTCTCCATTTTATATTCTGGTCTTCTTTAACATAAGTTCTCATATATGCATGACTGTATTTCCCTTTATTCTGTTCCATTGATCTATGCATTGGTTTTCTTGCTAACCCTATACTGATTTGATTACTAGGGCTTGGTAATATAGTTTGAAATCAGAGGGCATGATGCCTCCAGCTTTGTTTCTTCTTAAGATTGCTTTGGCTATTCAGGATCTTTGTTGTTCCAAACCAATTTTAACATTGTTCTATTTCAGTTTAAAAATGCTGCTTGGTACTGGATAGGGATTTCATTTAATCTATAGATGGCTTAAGGTATTATACAGACATTTATAATCTGACTTATTTCGATCTATGAGCACAGAGTGTCTTTCAATTTATTTCTAATTTCTTTACCAACTGTATACACATTTTAGGAGACAGATCTTTCACTTCCTTGTTTAAATTTATTCCTAGATATTTTATTCCTTTGATGCAATTGTAAATGGAATTATTTTCTTAATTCCTTTGTTAGTTTGTTAATAATGGAGAGAAACAGAACAGATTTTTGTGTATTGATTTTGTACTCTGCAATTTTCCTGAATTTGTTTATAAGTTCTCACTTTTTTGGGTAAAGCCTTTAGGGTTTTCTAAATATCAAATCATAGGTTCTGTAAATGGTGACAGTTTTACTTATTCTTTTCCAATTTGGATACTACTTATTTCTTGTGCCTAACTACTGTGGCTAAGACTTTGAATAATATGCTGAATACAATTATCAGAAGAACCTAAAGTACTAGATACTCCAGGCTTGAAAATACACACACACACACACACACACACACACACACTCTCTTTCACACAGTCATTCACACACACAGTCATACCTTAATTTTTTAAATAACCCATTGCATGCCAGTGCCAGTCATATTTAGGTAATTGTGTGGTTTGACATTTCTCTAAGAACTCCAAGTAATTTAGATAAAGAAAAATAATTTGAACCACCATAATATTAGATCTGAAAAGTCAGAAGCTATACATTCTTTGTCTGCCAAGTTGCGCATTAATTTTCCAAACAGTAACACTTATCAAAAAGAAAAATTGGTCATACACATCTTTTCCTTTTTCCTGAAGACACATTAAATTAAAAATAAATGAAGTAAAAGAGTATAATTTCATAATAAAAAAGAAGAAAAAAATTAGGGTGCCAGTAGTAGACAAAACATTTCAACACAGTTTTAAGTCCCAGAGAACAGATCAGTAAGTGTTAATCAGTAACTGGGAGAAGGACAAGAGTTAGCCTGGGTTCTGATACAGTAGTATTGAGACAAAAGCAAGACATTGTGCCATGAATAACCTTGGAGATCAGTATATTGAGAATTTGGTAATAACTTGGGACAGATGTGAGACACAAAAGGAAACCTAAATATCAGTGAAACAGTGTTTCAAACAATAGACTTCTCCCCTCAAGTACTGACAAAATGTCTTCTACATAGAAAACTGTATTCTGCTACCCAGGTAAACAGAAATGAATGGCTCTGGGGTAGAAAGTTCTTCACATACCAGGACTTAGACAGCCCCACTCTAAAAGCCTGGTCTATCCTCCAGTCACACAGGGAAACACTGAATCTTCATTAGTCTACCCCAACACAGTACACAGTACTCCTGGATTGTGCTTGCATGGTCTCCTTGTTAAATAAGAACAGACAGGGTGCCTGGGTGGCTCAGTTGGTTAAGCGACTGCCTTCCGCTCAGGTCATGATCCTGGAGTCCCGGGATCGAGTCCCACATCAGGCTCCCTGCTCTGCAGGGAATCTGCTTCTCCCATTGACCTCTCTCCTCTCGTGCTCTCTCTCTCTCTCTCAAATAAATAAATAAAATCTTAAAAAAAATATGAACAGATAGTCAAGACCAACAAAGATTCGAAGAAAGCCTGAAACCTGGCAGAGGGAAAGCGGGAAAACAAGATGGATAAGCAAAGTCTTTCTTGAATGAATGTATCTTCAGAAAAAGCACGTGATAGAGTGTGATGCTGTTCACCAGAAGTGAGAGACGGAAGGGTATTGGAAGGGGGGGAGAAATTAAAGTATCTTTGCTGAATAGCAATTAGTAAAAAGGGCAATGGATAATATTCCAAGAAAAGAGAAATGGATGACACGGAGTACGCAAGAAGAAGGTGACACAGACTATCCACTGAGGCTGTCTGACATCAATCTGACGGGGCTTCTCACAAGGGCAAAGTGAAAAAATTTTGTCTTCATATTGAAGAAGAATCCCAAACCCATGAAAATAGAAATCCTGGTACAGTGATGGAGAGTTGTGGAATTGCAGAAAAACTAAAGAAATTTAGAAGTTGTTTTTTTCCCTTTTTAAATTTTGTCTGGAGGAAGGAGAGTGAGGAGGCAGAGAGGCTGAGGAAATAGTTACCTGTGAAGCAGGATCATTTAATCAGCCCTGGAATTCTCATCAGCAACACTGGATAACAGATGACAAAGGAGTCACTTTGTTTTTTGTTCTGTTTTGTTTTTAATTTTGAGAAATGATTTTAAACCAGCTGTTCACTACTCAGTATTTTCAATTAACTTTGAGTTAGAATAAAAAACAATTTCAGACATCAGAAAACTTCTTTCCACATATCTGGTCCTAGAACATTACTTAGATGTTTTAGCATTAGAAGGAAATAAACCATAAATTAAAGGTGAAAAAGGAAATGACATCAGAGTTCCAGTCCCCCGCAGGAGCAGATCTAGAGATAGATGGCAGTCAGTCCAGACTACAGAGGCAAGGCTGAGTTCCCAGGAGAAAGGGAGATGTTTGCTGAATAAAAAGGAATATGTAAAAGATTCATCTTTTTTTTTTTTTTTTTTGAGTTTTTAGAACAATTTAAGACAGGCAATGTAAGTTGGGAATCTGGGGAAAATCACAAGGAGAAAGAGCTCTACAAGAAATAGAAGTTACATAGCACTTGTGAATTGGGGTCAAAGAACAAAACATAATTTTATCAGAGTAAAACATCATGTCCTGTTTAAAAAGGGTAACAATTCGGAAAATGAGAGAGTTAAGGATATTTGAGAAATAACCTTTTACCATAGTAGAGAAAAATCAGTGAACCAAAATTAATAATATAAGAACTCCGTTTTTAGATAAAGAGATAAAGGGGAGTGGATTGGGGAATTTTTTATTATTAAAAGTCCTGCTGCCTTTTTTTTTTTAAAGCATTTGTAATACTATTTTGATAATTCTTCAAGTCAATTTTTTTTTTGCTACACCAATCACTAATATAATTTGCATTTTGTTATTTCAAAAATTTGTTGACACTCCTACTTAGTGTCAAAGGCAGTGACAAATATCATATGTAATTGAAATATCAATAAATATAACACAGAATGGTTCCCTAAATCATATTCCTATGTTCTTCTCAAAACCCATACAGTTTTGTTTTGCCATATTTACAGTCTCCTTTTCTTGCCTGGTTCTCTAGGATAATAATGCCACCTGTTGTGATGTTTTTATTTTTTTTTAAAGAAAACTCATGATAAAACATTAGATGCCTTTCTATCTTTAAGCTAGAAGGCAGTCCGCAAGGTACAAAGCCATAGCATTTCCTTCTGGAGCATTGAAAAATTTCTTAGATAATGAAGGCAATTGCTTACTGAAAAAATTGTCAGAACATAATCCAACAAAAACCTATTTCATTTGCATGAGACTCGCACACTTTCTAGCATCATCCTAGAGAGTGTTAATCCAACTCAGACATCTGCTGATATTCCACAAGCAAATTTAAAAATAAAACTCTAGGGGTGCCTGGGTGGCTCAGTGGGTTTAAAGCCTCTGCCTTCCGCTCAGGTCATGATCCCAGAGTCCTGGGATCGAGCCCCACATCGGGCTCTCTGCTTAGCGGGGAGCCTGCTTCCTCCTCTCTCTCTACCTGCCTCTCTGCCTGCTTGTGATCTCTGTCTGTCAAATTAAAAAAATAAAAATGAAACTCTAAAATCAGAGACTGACATCAGTCTGAATTAGCTTTGAAGTCCACTGATAACCTACGTATCTTCCAAACACTCTTATTTTGTCCATTTCTGGTTTCACTGGCAGGAACCATGTTCCACATTTTTATCTCTTGAATCTGTGGAGCAGTTATATGTAAATGGCCTGGCACTATTCCTGGCACAGATTAAGTCTGTGATTCACAGCAGGGCAGTAGGGTGGTTGCTGCTGACCATGGTTCTGAGAAAATTTGTCATCATCATTGCAAAACCCAACCTTCTACACAGAGCTTTTGATTTTTCCTGAGTATTAGTTGACACATGGGGTATCACTAATTCTCCCTTCAAGCTAAAAATAGGCATGGCTGCAGAAAAGTCACTGGTAGATAGATAGTTACACTGAAAGAGATAACATGAGAAATTCAAGGTTTGGTCACAGGGTCATGTAATTGCTTTCCTTATGGCAATGGTGAAATGCCTTTATTGCTAATTCCAAATGAGCTGCTGCTCCGAAGATCTGTCATCCACTGAGAGTCAGTCTCAGGTCACTGAAGACTTAGGAAGTCAACTCACATTTGATTACTTAAGTTCTGTTGTATCTCAGAAAGTGTTTGTTTTATACTCCTATTTTCCTGATGACACATTACAGAGATCTAGATTGAAGAGAAAATAGATAGTAATCACAGGTTTAAAAATTTACTCATAATACTCCTTAAACATGTAAAGGAAAACTAGCATTTTCGTTTTCTATAAAAGATCTAAGTTTCCTATTTAGTTTTCCATTTTGCTGTGTTTTAAAAGAAGGGGAAAAAAAAGGTGACTTTTGAACAACAGATTTGGACTGCATAGGTCTACTTATGTGTGAGCTTTTTCGGTAGAGTACAGTACTGTAAATATATTTTTTCTCTTTCTTGGGTACCTGGAAAACAGTATGGAGGATCCAAAAAAACTAAAAATAGAACTACCCTAGGATCCAACGATTCCACTCCTGGGAATATATCCAAAGGAAATGAAAACACTAACTTGAAAAGATAGCAGCACCCCCATGTTCACAGCTGCTTTGTTTACAGTAGCGAAGACTTGGAAACAACCTAAGTGTCCATTGATGGATGACTGGATTCGGACGTTGTGCTCTATACATAGAGAGTGGAATATGCTTCAGTGTCACACACACACAACCAGGAAATCTTACCATTTTCCGTAACATAGATGAACCTTCAAGGCATTGTACTAAGTGAAATAAGCCAGAAAGGGAAAGAGAAATACTGTACGATTGAAAGACAAATATGGTATGATCTCTTATGTGGGATCTAAATATATATGTATCTAAATATACAAGTAATCTGGGGCACCTGGGTGGCTCAGTGGGTTAAAGCCTCTGCCTTTGGCTCAGGTCATGATTCCAGGGTCCTGGGATTGAGCGCTGCATCGGGCTCTCTGCTCAGCAGGGAGCCTGCTTCCTCCTCTCTCTCTGCCTGCCTCTCTGCCTACTTGTGATTTCTGTCAAATAAATAAATAAATAAAATATTTTAAAAAAATATATACAAGTAATCTAAACATACATATAAAGACCAGACGAGAATTTCAGAGGCGGAGGTTTGGGGGAAGGAGAAATGGGAGGAATATGGTCAAAATGCACAAATTACCAATTAGAGGATAAACAAATACTAGGGACAGAGTTTACAACATGACTACAGCTAACATTGCTGTAAGATATATAGGAAAGCATAAACCAGTTTAAAAAGATTGAACCATGAGACTTCTCATTACAAGGAGCACTTTTTTTTCCCCCATTTTTCTTCTTTCTTTGCTTTTTCCTGGATCTATATGAGATGATGGATGTTAACCGAACCTCTTGTGGTCATCATTTCACAATACATGTCAATTACACCATCATGATGTATATTCCTTAAACTTACACAATGATGGATGTCAGTTATTTCTTTTTTTTTTTTAAAAAGATTTTATTTATTTATTTGACAGAGATCACAAGTAGGCAGAGAGGCAGGCAGAGAGAGACAGAGAGAGGGAAGCAGGCTCCCCGCTGAGCAGAGAGCCCGATGTGGGACTCGATCCCAGGACCCTGAGATCATGACCTGAGCCGAAGGCAGAGGCTCAACCCACTGAGCCACCCAGACGCCCGGATGTCAGTTATTTCTTACTAAAACAGGGCTGGGGGGAGAATTCTGCTGGGTAGGAGATGCTTTCATCTTGTTCTCCTTTTCGTCAAGATGAGGTCATGATATAACAAGTCTTTCAGTGTTCTTATAGTCACAGAAGATAAGAAGGCCTTGAATCTCCTTTTGATTCTGAGCACCCCTCTCATCTTTGCCATGTTGTCCTTGGTGTAGTCCAGAATCTGTGCTTGTGATCCATGAGATGTAACTTTCTGGCTGGTCTTTGCAGGGGACAGTATTGAGGCATCTACTTTTGGATGCCTTGCTGTAAACTATTTGTCCTCAGTCAAGAAATCCTTCTTTGAATCGTTTTCAGCCTGTCTCTAAACCTTGTAACCTCTCCATGATCATGCTAAAACTTCTGAGTATCTTACTTTATCATCACACATATATTGTCTGGGCTTCTTGACAGAGCCTGTCATCTTACCTTTTGAGCCACCTCAGCGGGCACTGTTGGATTTTTGTTTTACAACATGCTGGGAATCCAACTATTGGGGCAGTACTTTCTAGCACTTACTGAATTAAATTTTCTAGGGGGAGGTACTATGTTTATCAACCTTTGTTGTTTTTGTCTTAAATTCTTCAAATCCTAATTCTCTAATATGGTACCTATCTGCCAGAATTAGTAATAATTAACTGAATTAAATTGTTAGTTAATGTGGCGAAGCCTCTTAACTGAGGAAAGGGAAAAAACATAGGATGGAAAATCACAAAAAGGTAAAGAAAAGGATGCAATAAATATGATTCTGGTGTGCACTAAGTGTGAGCTATTTGAGATTGATCACTTCCAAACATGAAAAGCATGATCCATTTCTTCAAGGGTGAATTGAGTGATATAAAAATGGCCTTGAAATATCTAGAAGATTGACATTTCAGGTGGCAGAAGGGGCATTGCTGCTGATGGTGAAATTGTAAAAGTATCTGGCAAGGTAGGAGATAGTGATAAAAGCTAGGAGCTTACTGGTGAGGTCATCAACAAGAGGGATTGCATTTTGACTGTTAGTTGCTGACACCACTTGCGGAAAAACTAGCGTCAAGGTTTGGGAACGATTTCCAAAAAGCGATTGCTGTCTAGTGGAGGCAAAAACATGGTCTGCAATTAGCATGGAAATCTACTCAGTCTTCTAATGAATTAGGAAGGTGAGAAAACAATACTCTCCCCTGAAGAGAGCTGGAGGAAAAAGTAAAATTTCAGTTAAAGCAAAGAATTAAACTGTTGTTCATAAAAATAATCAATGATATGGGGCACCTGGGTGGCTCAGTGGGTTAAAGCCTCTGCCTTCGGCTCAGGTCATGATCCCAGGGTCCTGGGATGGAGGCCCACATCCGACTCTGCTCTGTGGGGAGCCTGCTTCCTCCTCTCTCTCTGCCTGCCTCTCTGTCTACTTGTGATCTCTGTCTGTCAAATAATAAATAAATAAAATCTTTTAAAACAAATCAGTGATACAAGAAAAGATATTTTAATGGCATACTGTTACCTTAGGCTTGTTGGAAAAGCCCACGGATAACTCTGAAGATGGGCATACTGAGGTGGGCAGTTTTTTTTTGTTTGTTTGTTTTTAATTTATTTATTTGTCAGAGAGAGAGAGAGAGAGAGAGAGCACAGGCAGAGGTAGAGGGAGAAGCAGGCTCCCCGCCAAGCAAGGAGCCGGATGTGGGACTCGATCCCAGGATGCTGGGATCATGACCTGAGCCGAAGGCAGCCGCCCAACTAACTGAGCCACCCAGGCATCCCTGAGGTGGGCAGTTTAATGAAATAATGGTACAAAACCTAATGTGGTGTCAGGGAGGCGGAGTTTTCCTACAGTAAATGAGATGAAGAAAGCAAGAATACAGGAACAAATTCACAGCAGCATGGAATTACTAATGGCATGGAAAGGAAAGTGAACAATAAATAGGACTTGTGTTCATGAGAGTCTTGGAGGGGTGATCAAACTCAGACTGTAAAGGTTTCAGTTTCTGTGTGGCCAGATTGTTAAGAACTTGCGATAAGGTATCTCAAATTTTAAGTCATGAAAACTGTCATATATGAAGCCTTGTATAGGAATATACAATAATAGGAATAATCAAAATAATCTATGGGAATAATCAAAAGCATCTATGTTGTGATTAGTGCTGCCCCATTTGTTAATTTCTTTTTGTAAATGAAGGGCTAATGAATTAAATGGAGGCAGCTATCAATTTTTCTTAAATGATGCATCTTATTTTTCAGACAGAATTTATGTCAGTACTCAATAAATACTTTAATTACTGTCCACTGATTAAACCATGAAAATCTTTATTCAACAAGTAAAAGTAAATTCAAGATTACTATATATAAATGGAGCAACAGGTTGAGCCTAAAACCTGTAAAAACTGAAAGACTGGTAAAATGGAAACACACAATACCACTGAAGTATGCAAAATACAAAGTACATAATATACACAAGAGGAAATCTAGCCAGATCCCTTACTTAAATTATTTTCTAGATTCTGATGCACCAATGTGAAATTTTGGCTTCCAAAAGTTCTAAGTGGAAACCCCAGTAACCTAGAAGATAGTTTCTAAGAGTTACAGGAAACTCTTATTTTCCACTTCTTTTTTTTTTTTCAAAAAGATTTTATTTATTTATTTGACAGAGATCATAAGAAGGCAGAGAGGCAGGCAGAGAGAGAGGGGGAAGCAGGCTCCCTGCTGAGCAGAGAGCCCGATGCGGGGCTCAATCCCAGGACCCTGAGATCATGACCTGAGCCAAAGACAGATGCTTAACCCACTGAGCCACCCAGGCGCCCCTTATTTTCCATTTCTATCATTTTAGTCCAGATGGGGAATTCTCCTCTGCCCTGGTTTTTTTTTTTTTTTTTTTTTTTAAGATTTTATTTATTTGTCAGAGAGAGAGAGAGAGAGTGAGCACTGGCAGACAGAGGCAGAGGGAGAAGCAGGCTTCCCAATGAGCAAGGAGCCCAATGTGGGACTGGATCCCAGGATGCTGGGATCATGACCTGAGCCGAAGGCAGCCGCCTAACCAACTGAGCCACCCAGGCGTCCCCTCTGCCCTGTTTTTCATTCAAGTTGTTCTCCTCTCTTTCAAATTTATCCGTTGTATAATATTTTCTGTTTAGAAATGCTCTAAGAGATTCCTTCCTGAGTTCCACAATTTCACTAGAAGTAAGAATGTCATTTTCCTCCCACTGTACAGATGAAAACAAAGTATTATGTGATGAGTTTACATTGTTGGTTCATATAAATTAATGGAGCCTAAATAAGAAAACAAGCTTAAGTCATGCTATTACATATAAACTTTTTATATTCTCTCTTTGATCTCTTCCAAAATCTTCCAAAATCTCTTTACAAAATATAGCATCATCTTCAAACTGAAATCACTCTCTACCTCAGATGTAAAATACTTTTTTTTTTTTTTCCAGGCCAACTTTTCACTGACTTTCTCAATGTGGCTTTCATTGACATCTTTTCCTATGTGAACATAATTAGCCTGTAAAATGAAATTATTCCTCAGCCTTAATTGTATACAGCATGCTATAATGACTTCATCCTAGAATTATAAGATCAAATGCAAATTATAGGTTCTGCTCAGAAACTGAAGATTTTTCCCAATTCAAGGACTTGCCTCAAATCTGCTTTTCGTTACCGTAACAATGTGATAAAGTAACATCACTTACCACACTTAAACCACACCAGAGCAGAGTATAAAATAGTTCCTTAAGAGAGACATCACTAGGGCGCCTGGGTGGCTCAGTGGGTTAAGCCTCTGCCTTTGGCTCAGGTCATGATCCCAGAGTCCTGGGATCGAGTCCCCCATTGGGCTCTCTGCTCGGCAGGGAGCCTGCTTCCTCCTCTCTCTCTCTCTCTGCCTACTTGTGATCTCTCTCAGTCAAATAAATAAATAAAATCTTTTTTTTAAAAAAAAGAGAGACATCGCTATATTTCCTCTGTTTTTAAAATTTCCATTAAATTGTAATGTATTTTATGTACTTCATTGACAAAGAGAGAGTCATTGCTTATCTTTCTCTAGAAGACAAGTGGAAGGAAGGTAACAGGGCACAGTGATCTAAGAGCCAAGAGATAAAGATGTTAATTTCCATTCTGGTGCTTGCTTCCTTAATAACCATGAGATACCATATGAGCCTCCGTTTCCTCAACAGCAAAAGAGTATAACTGGAACAGCTCCACTTACTTTGGCACTGTTCAAGGGGTCAAAGGACAGGACTTATTTGACAAATCTTTGAAAATGACAGACCACTTTGGAGAAGGATCATATTAATAAAATCACATCTCTGCTCTATTTCAGCTCTCACTATCCATGACAAAAAACTAACAAAAGAAACAACAAAGAGAACACTCTCAAACTTGCTTCAAATCTTTACATTCTTCACTCGCCTCTTGGCAGCCTTACATGTCAAGACCTTTATCCAAGAGATTTGCCCATTCGATGTCCTGCTTTCTGTTGCCTCCATAAATTACTTTGTGGAAGTCTCCCTTTCTGTTACCCTTCCCCTGCTCAGCTTAGCCCGGCTCCCATTCCTGCTGCTGTCTCCTCTGTAGTTTTCATCCAGACTTAGAACAGTATGAGGTAATTATTTATTAATTAATCAAGATGCAAAGTTCTGAGAGCTGGAAAGTTAATTCCAAAAAAAAAATAATCAAGATGCAAAGTTCTGAGAGCTGGAAAGTTAATCTATCTTATTCACGGTTGTTTTCCCCTGCCCCATCACATAGTAAAGCTTCCTAAAAATGCACAAATAACTACAAGAGATTATGAGTCCATAGAATTTTCTTTATCACTTTAAAGTGGTAGCCAAATAAATTTAGGAGGTACAGCTTACAAGATGAGTCTCCTCTAATTTTTTCCATAGTATATTCTTTCTTTAAAAAAAGATTTTATTTATTCATTTGAGAGAGAGACAGCATGAGCTGGGGGAGGGGGGAGGGGGCAGAGGGAGAGGGAGAAGCAGACTCATTGGGGCTCTATGTGGGGCTTGATCTGAAGGAAGACCCTGAGCCCCCCAGGTGCCCTACTAGCTTATATTCTGAAAACTAGAGATTCACTCTTTTCTGGGGGGTGAACTATCTATTACTTTATTACTATTTATTTAATAGCTTATTGAGGAATAATTTATATACAAAAATATTGCACACATTCACTTTTAAATGCACAGCAAAAAAAGGACTGATTGAAAAAGGAGTCTTGAGTCCATCACAAATATACTTTATATATCACTTATTAAATAATCAGAATTTTTTCTTGGGCTGATAAGTCACATTCAGAACTCCAACTTACCTTACCATCTTTGTTTGAGGAGTTCAGTACACTCCCTGTAAGTCCATCCATATTTTCTTAGAGTACTTTTTTTTTTTAAGTTTTTATTTGTTTATTTGACAGAGATCACAAGTAGGCAGAGAGGCAGGTAGAGAGAGGAGGAAGCAGGCTCCCCAGTGAGCAGAGAGCCTGATGCGGGGCTCGATCCCAGGACCCCGAGATTAAGCCCCTCTTAGAGTACTTTCAAAATGCATTTCATGGGGGTGCCTGGGTGGCTCAGTGGGTTAAAGCCTCTGCCTTCGGCTCAGGTTATGATCTCAAGATCCTGGGATCAAGCCCCACATTGGGCTCTCTGCTCAGTGGGGAGCCTGCTTCCCTCTCTCTCTCTGCCTGCCTCTCTGCCTACTTATGATCTCTGTCTCTCTGTCAAATAAATAAATAAAATCTTTTTAAAAAGGCATGTCATGATCCTCTATATTCTCTATGAAATTGCTTTGTGGAGTGGAAAATAGTTATCACATCAGTGATTAAAGTTTCTCCAAGAGGACTTAATTTTCTAGGTCCAGATAACAAACACAGTCGTATTCAAGGATAAGACCATGAAATTTCTTTGCCTCAATCACATCCTAGCATCCCAGGTTCACTTGGGGGTGTTACTGGTGCAGTACATGGGACATACTGGCCTTCACACCCACTTTATCACCTGTTTTCTGAGCTATAGTGGTGTTCCTGCTGGGCAGAGTCCTTTTTAATCATGTTTTCGATGTGCTATTTTCTGCACATCGAATCAATTATCATGTATACAAGCCCTCGCTGCTTTATTCCCTTGAATATGTTTGGAAATACAGAGTCTCCTGGCCTAGGTTTTCTGTTTTCTCTTTTTAAAATTTTATGTATTTATTTATTTTACCTTGTGCCAAGTACTTCACCATCAGGACATCTCGAAAACTGACATCTGTCAAACTGAGGTCTCAAATTCAACATTTTTGTCCTGAAACACGTGGTGTTTTTTAGGAAGAAGAGGCAAGACACAGGAATTGCCATATGTTTTCTTAGTTCCTGACCATGTGAATTCTGAATCAGCATCTTTCCCCTGATTTGAATAGTTCTCCATTTACTGATTTTTGTAATTTTGTAAGCATTGTGGAGTTAACTATTTTATGGCATCGAGGTGGGAAAAAGATTTACCGTGTACTATAAGACCGGCTATCTATGCACTGGCTAGCCTCCCTTCATGATGGTTACGTGTGTTCGTTGGCATTGCGTGAAAGTGAAAACATTCATTGTTCGCTTCTGTGAACTTCCATTTTTGTCAAATTCATCTATATAATTAAGAGTTTTTACTCATTCATTTACCTCTATGTTTCCCCAAGAAATCAGGAATATGTTTCTCTGGTCTTTTAATAAAGCCGCAATATAATAGCGGTATTTTTAGAAGTTAAAGGAATTTGAGAATCTGGAAATGTCAGCTCTCTAGACAGACACTCAAATCAACTTCCACATATGCTTTTTTGATTGAAAATAATTAAGCCAAGTATATTTTTGTACTCCCCCTTTCTAGTGCCCTTGTCCTTAATATATGTATGTGTGCGCACACGCTCTTTGCTGCTTTCGTTCCTCGGTACCCATGGACGATATGCTGCTGCTGTTTAAAATCCTTCTCTGTGCACAACATTTGAAAACTGCACTGATTCTGCTAACACTATAAATCCCCACAGATTTAGAGAAATGTATGTAGGCTTAGGTCTTGACAGGAATAGAAATTCAACAATGCCACTCAGTAATACGAGATTGTCTTTACAAGTACTACCTGCAAGTCCAAACTATCCTGTCATCAAATTTCTACTGAATATGTGAAATTAATCAGGGTGATTATCAGTTGGTTATCATGGCTTTTTTTAAGTTTTTATTTACTCAGTTGACAGAGATCACAAGTAGGCAGAGAGGCAGGCAGAGAGAGAGAGAGGAAAGCAGGCTCCCTGCCGAGCAGAGAGTCCGATGCGGGGCTCGTTCCCAGGACCCTGGAATCATGACCTGAGCTGAAGGCAGAGGCTTAACCCACTGAGCCACCCAGGTGCCCCTATTATGGCTTTTGAAAGGCAGACATGGGCCTACCTAGCTGGGATCTATGGGCAGGTGCTCACTCAGCATTTAGGAAGACGTACTTAATTCTTCAGTGTGTCCCATTCCCTGTGGCCCACTGTCCCCTGCTGTGCTGAGGCAGAGCTGTTGTTCTGTATTATCAGCTGTATTTCCTGTGCTGTCACCTGCTGGAGGGGGAGAAAGAAAAAGGAACCACTAAGGTAATTTTTTCTTATCCAGTACGTGCCCTGTCTCCAGAGAACCCTAAGACTTTAAGGAATAAGGGATACCTAAAGATCAGAAAACCTATATTCTTACTCCTGTTTGATGCTGGAATCTGCTCTGACAGTTTCAACTCATTAGCTAATTTATTCACCAATGATTTCAGCCAAACAGGATTCATTCATTCATTCATTTATCCATTTTTTCTTTGTATCTCCAGAGCACAGTGTGAAATAAATATTCAATCAAGAAATAGCAAAAATCCCAGCTCTCATGAATTTTACATTCGAATAGGAAAAGAAAGACCAAAAAACAAAAATAATTAGCAAAAAGGTATGATGTCAGGTATCATTAAGAGCCATAGATGAAATAGGGAAAAGAATTACTAAAGAAAATGATGGAGCTCAACTTCAAATTGGATGATTAGGAAACATCTCACTGAAGAAGTGTCTGAGGACAGAAGCCTTGGAAAGTGAGCATGAGTATTATCCATAGAAGAGCTTTCCAGGCAAAGCCAAAACCCTAACCCAGACACTTCTGGATATAAAAGCTCTTAGGTGTCTATTGCCTGGTGTGTTTGAAGAGCAAAGGTCCAGCGTGGCTAACACACAAAAAATAAGGGAGATAATAACAGGACATGTGGTCAGAGAGGTGATGTGGTTAGAGGAGAATGATATGCAGATCTCCTGGGACATTGTAGGCTACTGTAATGATTTTTGCTTTCTCTCTGACAAGTAGGGCAAGTCATTGACAGGTTTTGAAGGATGGAGTGGCATTATATGATTGACATTCTAAAAGACAAATGTCTATGTATTTATGTATTGGTGTCAATATAAATACAGATATGGATAATTTCCCCCAGCTAAAATATGGACAATAGGTAATTGGGTTGAAATCAGAATCAGGGAACAAATGAGGAGGCCGTCACAATTATCTAGACTAGAAGCACGGATGGCTTGGATCATGTCACTGTGGTGGATGTAGTAAGCTACAGAATTTTAAACATATTTGGAAAATAGAGCTAATAGGATTGGCAGCCAAAGTGAATGCTGGTTATAAAAAAGAAGAATTAAGGATGACACCAAGATTTTTAGCTTAGGCAGCTGAAAAACAATGTAGCTATAACCCAGATGGAAAAGATGCCAGGGGAAGTAGGTTTTGGGAAATAGGACAAGTCTGCTTTGGAAATGTTGAGTTCAAGGTGTCTTTGACTACTTAGGTAAAGATAGTAGATGGTATTGCACAGGTTTGGAATTCAGGGATTTAGGAGAGAAATCCAGGCTGGAGAATACTTTTAGAGTACATTCATATTGAGATAATATTTAAAGCTATGATTATCAAGGAGTGAATTTAAATAAGGAAGACATATCCAAATATTTTTGTTTAAAGGTTCTGTGATGTTAGGAAAATGGGAAGCTAAAAGTAATAACCGCTGACACAGAAGGGAAAACACTGGGAGGGGGAAGGGCCCCGGAACCCTACTGAAGAAGGAGTTTTAGAAAATGGCTATGCCTAAAACTACTATAATGTTACACGTCAATTCTCTCAAGAAGAGTGGGAGTGAATGATGTGTAAAATTCTGATAAATAAAGGCTGGCAAAAGCTGAGGACTCCTGCATTTAGCAGCGTGTTTCTAGGTGGTTTTGATAGAAGTGGTTGTGGCATCATAGTCTCATGGGAACATTCTTGAGAACAGGCTGCAGAGAATAGTCTAACCAACTGCTTTGAGAAGACTATCTGTTAAATAGAGCAGAGAAAGAGTGATGCTTAGGGAGAAAGGGAGCCTGTGTGTGTGTGTGTGTGTGTGTGTGTGTGTGTGTGTGTTTCAAGACAGCACATACCACAAGCAGATTTTATTCTCTGGGAATGGTACCCTATGAAAGTCAACTCATTCTATCTTTGACCTGTCTCACTTTTACACTTTATTTGAATCATCCCCAACCTCTCTCACCACCATCTCTGTTAAAATCTTCTTGATCAATCAGAGAAAGACAACCATCATATGATCTCCCTGATATGAGGAAGTAGAGATGCAATGTTGGGGGGTTGAGGGGTAGGAAAAGAATAAATGAAACAAGATGGGATCGGGAGGGAGACAAACCATTAGAGACTCTTAATGTCACAAAACAAACTGAGGGGGGCCGGGGGTAGGGGGGTAGGGAGAGGGTGGTGGGGTTATGGACATTGGGGAGGGTATGTGCTATGGTGAATGTTCACCATTCACAAACCTGTACCCCTGGGGCTAATAACACATTATATGTTTATTAAAAAAATTTAAAAATTTAAAAAATCTTGAATTAGTGACCTTGCTGAGTTATTTTTTTCCTCATACTGCCAAACCATCAATAAAGGTTTGGGTCACAAACTCCAGTTTCACTGGAGTAAGGGAGTATCTTAACATCTATGCAAATGTCTTTCTGAACAGGAAATGCAGAGATCTCAACTCCCTTTTTCTACATCTCAAAAAATAATCACTACAGGTAGTACAAGACAGGGATGTCTGTTTCAGTCAGTAGTTTAGCATCCTTTTTACCAGTAACTCATACTTTTGGGAACACAGTGGGAGGTTGCAGTTGAGGTTCCTATGACTAAAAATGGGAATCCAGGGGCGCCTGGGTGGCTCAGTGGGTTAAAGCCTCTGCCTTCGGCTCAGGTCATGATCTCAGGGTCCTGGAATCGAGCCCCACATCAGGCTCTCTGCTCAGTGGGGAGCCTGCTTCCTCCTCTCTTCCTGCCTGCCTCTCTGACTACTTGTAATCTCTATCAAATAAATAAATAAAATCTTTAAAAAAATAAAATAATTATGGATTCACATTTTTATTTTTTTTTAAGATTTTATTTATTTCTTTGATAGACAGAGATCACAAGTAGGCAGAGAGAGAGGGAAGCAGGCTCCCTGCGGAGCCGAGAGCCCGATGCGGGGCTCGATCCCAGGACCCTGAGACCATGACCCAAGCCAAAGGCAGAGGCTTTAACCCACTGAGCCACCCAGGCGCCCCTCCATAATTATTTTAAACAAGCAACTTGTAATTCCCTTTGTATTATGCCACAAAAGAAATGTTTCTGAGGTAACGCTTTCTTACTCTGAAGATCAGAATACACCAAGAGGTTTTCTAAACTACGGAAGGGACTTGGCAGTATCTACAGTTTTTGTCAATTATTGTCACAAACAATGCTACATAACAAACCACTTACTGACCTATGTACCCAGCATCCTTGAGGTGGAGAAATGCTGTAGGCTCTTAGTAGGCAGGAGTGCAAAGTCACTTGGCAGACAAAACGGGAAGGTGTGAAAAATAACGCAATTCATTTTTTCCCGTGCTGTTGCAATTTGCTGTGTTTTTCTAACTGGCTCGGGATATATCCTAAGTAGTGAATATTAAAAAAAAAATGATGGTATGAGAAGTAAACTAATATAATTCTAATTAATAAATACTGAATAATGTGGTTGTGAAAAGTTCTTTAACAGAGAGTTCATTATCTCAACCCCTACACTGAGTTAACTGTGTCTCTGTAGACAAATGTATCCTTTTTTTCATTGAATTTATGATCAAGTTTATATATTTATATACACTTTTTTGGCCTGCTCCTCCTAGTGAACTGAAAACTCCTCAAAGACCTAAACTGTATTAATTTTGATCCCCAGATTATCACTAGATCTTAACACAAAAGAGTACTCAGTAAGCACACACCCAAGGAAAGAGGGAAGAAGGGAAATGTTCAGTAAGCAGGAGGCAAATGAAAGGAAGAGAGGGGAGACAGATAGGTAGAAGGGAAAACAGAATGGTGGGCTCTGAGGTGAGAAGGAATGTGGTATGCAGACCTGGAAGCAGGCTGTCCAGTCCAGTATAATTGGCTGACAGGAAAAGGGCAGAAAAGATTTAGAAATAATCCATACTCTGAGGGCAAAAGGATGCAAAGGTCATTTTCAAAAGTTTTAATGGCAGTGAGATTCTACTGCTATGTTCTATAAGAGAAAGTTGTATGGTAAGAGTTCTCTTAAAAAAAAAAAATTAGTACTCTGGTGTCTCCCACAAAAGTTCTGGGAAGACATGGCACTGAACACATACTCACCCGGGTATACACACATTTTGCTGTCACTTCTCCTGAGCCAACCACCTCAGGGAGCAGGGCAGGCGTGGAGCTTGGAGCACATTCCATGGAAGAGCTGGTGCTGGTCTTTCCCTCCAGCAGGGCCTGGAGAGTGCTGTTCAAGGGAGCTTGACTGGACTGTGTGTAGGAGTTTGACGGGCCCTCTGGGAGATAAGGAATTACCAGCTGCCTGGGCTGGCTGGCTCGTGGGGCTGCTTCTGAGTTTGGGAAAGCTCTGAGCTTTCCCCTGATGCTCCCACTGCCCAGCCAGGCCTCAGGGGAAAGGTCTTTGTCTTCCTTGTAGAAAATGAAACACATCACATCCCACCAGGCACATTATGGCAACTGAAAAATGTCTACCAGAATAACAAAACAATGTTTTGTTATTTTTTTGTTATTCAAGTCCATAAATGGTGGGACAAAACCTCTTGTCTCATAAAATCAAGTGGAAATAATATTTTAAAGTATTAAGAATGATATAAAACACATGAAGGAAAAGATGAGATTTCGAGAAAAAAATCTGAAAACCAAATAGGATAATACTTGGATTTTCATGAAGAGAATTGGGCAGGCTATCAGAGTTAGCTAAAAAACAGTAACTTCCCTGACTCCAAGAGAAAACCAAATAGGCACACTCAAAGAGAAAGAATGTTAGTCCCAAGAGAATTCTGCCGGCCTTGTTCTCCACCGAATCCCCAGAGCAAGAAAAGTGCCTGGCACACATTAGGTCCTAAATGGAGTTTTCCTTTGAGAATTAATAAACTTGAAATTTGCTTCTGTCTATTTGATGAAATGCTTTGTAGGCATGATGTTAAATGACATATAATCTACTTAGGGTAAAGGGGATCAAAATGGAGAAAAAAGTGCAACTGTAGTTAAAAATGAAACAAAATGGAACACTGGGGTTTCCTTCAATATGCCTCAACATTTGACTCTTAACCAAAAGGTAGGAAATTATTACTGATCACTCACGCAGGCCATAAATATCGGTCAGTCATGGTGATGCCATAACAAACTACCAGAGTCAAAAGTGATCAGAAGGCATATTTAGACTAAATTAAAAAAGGCTTAAACAAAAACTTTGTAACACTCATATACTTGGTACATAATTGCTGGAATAAATGTATGTTATTTTTAGCAAAGTTCGTATTTATTTATTTATTTTTTAAAAACTTCTGTGAGGAAGTTTTTTTTTTTTCTTATGAATGTCAGGTTTGATTTTTAAGATTGTATTTATTTATTTGAGAGAGAATGAGTGAGAGAGAGCATGAGAGAGGAGAAGGTCAGAGGGAGAAGCAGACTCCCCAAGGAGCTGGGAGCCCGATGCAGGACTTGATCCTGGAAGTCCAGGATCATGACCTGAGCCGAAGGCAGTCGCTCAACCAACTGAGCCACCCAGGTGCCCCAAGAAGTTCGTATTTAATAGAATACTTAGTTTGCTTTTATAATCTCCAAATACTTGTGAAATGTCAAGTAATGGGCTTTGTGTCAGCATACAGCCATTAATGCTATGGGAGTGGAGAGGTTGTCAAGGGAAAAAAATGCATCCATGTTGTTTTACTCTGAGTAAAATGTCTCATGTCCCTTATTGAGTGAGAGAGGCAGGATGCCAACAGGAGTAGAAAACTGAATTTCATGATCTCTGGGTGACATTCTGAATGTACAATGGTATGATTTTCTGTTGATGACTGCAGTATGTAAGAATGATCGCTACTTCTTAAATTCTTGGAAATTTTACAGAGCAGTTTCTTTGCATTCTTTGGGATTTTAATAACATTTACACTAGTCAAAAAACCATAGACCACTATCTGAATATTTTTTAAATGAACTATTTGTAGAAAATCCCCAAACACATACTGCAAACTGTATAAAAAAGTATTACATTCTCCTTCTCTGAATATGTTTGCCAATAATTCCAGCACATTTTGTATGACTCCCATTTTCCTTTGGCATATAATAAAGTATAGAGGGGTGCCTGGGTAGCTCAGTGGTTTAAGCCTCTGCCTTAGACTCAGGTCATGATCTCAGGGTCGTGGGATTGAGCCCCACATCGGGCTCTCTGCTCAGCAGGGAGCCTTCTCTCCCCACCCCCCCACCCCCCCGGTCTACCTTTCTGCCTGCTTGTGATCTCTGTCAAATAAATAAATAAAATCTTTAAAAAAAAAATAACAGGAACTTTTCATAGATCTCTCAGGACAATGAACATCTCCTTTATGGCTTTTATGGGACAGAATCACTCCTATCATATTTTTAACATGGTTCTAATAGTAAAAGTCTATTGACTTATTTTACTTCCGCCAATTTTGTCTGTATCACCCAACACATTGTGTGACGCTAATTAATTCCAGATGATGAACTGTCCCACTGGAAGTATGAGTGTGCAGCGCTGCCAAACTCAGGGAGGCCAAAAGAACATTTTATTGGTACTATGTACTCATCTGGGGAAGAGTTGCTACATTGTTCTATAAAATAATCTCTAAAACACTTAATTTATCACATTGCTTGGAGCACAGACTATATCTTTGAGGTTTGCTCTGTGAAAACGCCCTGCAGCATCATTAGGCAGAATGAGAGAATGACTATATGGAAAACAAAATGAAAAGTTTGTTTCTGACCCTTTGGAATCATATTTCACTATTGATGAGGGAACAGAAGGCAAGCTGAATACACAGCACAGGCTGTCACCTGCCCCTCCCCCCAGCCCTCCACTCCTGGGGGGGGGGGGAATGGGGGACACTCTTCCAGGAATCTCCCCCAACTATCTTGATGTTAATACCTTGCTAGAGGGAAAAACCTTGAAAATGGTAAGGCCTCTGGTATCCTGTTTCTTTTCTTTTTTCTTTTTTACTTTTATTTTTTAAGATTTTATTTATTTATTTGACAGACAGAGATCATAAGTAGGCAGAGAGGCAGGGAGAGAGAGGAGGAAGCAGGCTCCCTGCAGAGCAGAGAGCCCGATGTGGGGCTTGATGTGGGGCTCCATGTGGGCCTCAATCACAGGACCCTGGGATCACGACCTGGGCGGAAAGCAGAGACTTTAACCCACTGAGCCACCCAGGCGCCCCTGGTATCCTGTTTCTTATAGGTCCTCTTTAGCATATTAAAGTTCTTTAGAAATCTCCCTTTTCCCTTACCTCCCCCAAAACCCATAGTTTATAATCAGCTGCCGGTCATAACCCCAATGTGGCAGCTCTTTCTGCCTATGGGTCCTGTCCCCGTGCTTTAACAAACCACCAATTTGCACCAAAGACGTCCCAAGAATTCTTTCTTGGTTGTCAGCTCTGGACTCCACCCCACTGATCCTAACTTATATTCTGAAACTTCATCATTTGGTGCCTGAATATGGGGCTTTGAGTCTTTACATCTGGATGCTGGGCTTCGGTGCAAAATTGGTGAGAACTTTCTCTCCTCTTCCTTTACACTCATTTCAGGGGCTTTTCAAGGAGTGTGGTCTTACTGGAACACTTGCCTGTCGATTGCTCAGGCTGTAATCAGTCCGTGGCTGCTCTTTGGGGAGAGAGAGCCTGCCTTTTGGCAGGAAGTTAGTACCCTAACCAGAATGGTAATAAGACCCAGAAACTTAATGACCTCTCTTTATTCCTGTTCGTTCGTCCATCCTTCCTTCCTTTCTTTTTGGCAGAGTGAGACATAGGGAGAGAGGGAACACAAGCAAGGAGAGTGGGAGAGGGAGAAGCAGGCTTCCTGCTGAGCCAGGAGCCCGATGTAGTCAATCCCAGGACCTGGAATCATGACCTGAGCCCAAGGCAGATGTTTAATGACTGAGCCATCCAGGCGCCCCTTTATTTCTGTTCTTGGGCACGGGACAGCCACCTAAGCCATCGGGACCGCTGCCAATCTTAACTCGTGTGTGTGGTTTCCTCCTGATTGATCTAACGTGATCCCCTCCACATCCCTGGTCTGGCCACTTGTGGCCACAGGAAGTCCACTGGGGATGAAGGTTTAGAATACAGGCGAGGTTCAGTGGGGTGGAGTCCTGAGCGGACAACCAAGAAAGAGTTCTTGAGATGTCTTTGGTGCAAAATGGTGATTTATTAAAAGCACGGGGACAGGACCTGTGGGCAGAAAGAGCTGCTTCCCTGAAGTTAAGAGGGCTGGCAGGTTAAGTACCATGGGGTTCAGAAAGGTAAGGGAAAAGGGAGGTTTCAATAGAACTTTCATATGCTAAAGATGACCTATAAGATACCAGATACCAGAGGCCATGCCATTGTCAAGGTCTTTTTTCCCTTCTAAACAGGGTATTAACATTAAGATAGTTGGGAGATTGCTAAAGAATGTCACATATGTCCCACCCAGGAGTGAGGGTGGGGGGACATTGCAGGGTGTCGGCCTTGGGAGCTGGCTGAAACAGTACCCGACTGAATTAAAATCCAACCGGGACATTTTTTTTTTTTTAAGATTTTATTTATTTATTTGACAGAGAAAGATCACAAGTAGGCAGAGAGACAGGCAGAAGCAGGCTCCCCGCCGAGCAGAGAGCCCGATGCGGGGCTTGATCCCAGGACCCTGGGATCATGACCTGGGCTTTAACCCACTGAACCACCCAGGCATCCCGCAACCGGGACATTTCTTAGGGAAGTTGGCTGTCAGGACCGCTGTGTGTGGGAATGTTGCTTAGACCATGATGGATTTCAATTTTTACCGTTTCTTCTCAGCATCCGCTACTAAGTACTTAAAGCTACAAAATTCGGTAATTCTCTCTTGTAAAAGTGTTCTAGTATTTTCCGTGGGTTAAAATGACAGGTCAGTACGAAAGCTTCAGGACAAACGGTGGCGCGGCATGGCACAGCATTTCAGTCCATTCACCAGGCACCCTAACTGTAGTCTAGGATGTGGTGGGGAAGGGGAAGGATGCTGGCACCCCTCCAGGGCCTTTGATGGCAGGAATGCCTTCACGGGGAAGGCAGGATGGTGGTCAATAGCGGTATCTTGTTTGAGGGATGCCTCCATTCACTTTTGACACAGGGGAACCTCTGATGTATCTCACATGGGATGCCAGCTAGGAGTCGGGGGGATTTGGTAATAGACCTTCTTTACTTTTCTGGGAGCATGGCCCTAGTAGGCTTCTTTTGTTTCCAAGGACTCTACCTTGGGGTGCCTTTTAACCCACTGGGAGGAAACTGCATTGCAAAACTTAGGAAAGGACTAAGCTTCTGGAACACTGCATGGCCTCTGTGGGATCTATCAGATCTCCTCAGCAGGAAATAGGGCGAACAGACCTAGGGGAGCTTTATTGCTCATACCTGGGCCTCCACTGCTTTACACTGGGACCCCGACCTAAGGACCTCCTACAGAATGCCCGAGTATGTCTGGCTACTAACCCCCTCCTGACATATTGGATGATGTTAGGTCCCCCAATAATGGGTCCGTGATTAAAGGAGCGAGACTGATACAAAGCAAAGGTCAAGCAAAGCTTTATTCCGGGCCAAGCATCAAGAATCAGACCAAACGTTCGGGGTCACACCTCTTACAGAGAGGGTGAACCCTCTCTGCTTCACAGACTAGCTTTTAAGGGCAAAGGCCATGCAGTTGGGCCTGGCCATGCACAGGTGGCCAATGAAATTGTAACGCACAGAGAAAGCTGCATAGTCATGTTAGGTACACATAAGTGATCAACTGAATTATAATTTACCCTAGTAGATATCTGAACCAGTCTATCACCTTGATCAGAATTGGCGCCCAGAAAAGGTGCCCCAAGGGGCGGGGCCCATACTCCTTGGTAACTAGGGAGATAGTGTGCGCCCCCTACTGATCGAATGTCTCTACCTGGCCTGACCCACTCTTGTATTTGGGCTTTATTACCTGGGACTGGTTTCGGGGACTTGTTTTTAAGTAAGTCCCCTGGGAGAAGGGGGGCAGGGACAGTTTAAGGGTTAAACAACAAGGTTATTTTTTAACCTGGATGGAAGTGCTCTGGCTAAAATAGGTCCTTACAGATGATAATTATGTAACTAAGCCACCTCTTGGTAAACCCAGGTTGCTGGCAGATAAGCAGGCCATCCCTAGCAAAGGGGACTCTGACTTTCTCTTTCTCTGTTCCTCCTAACAGATGTGGGGGATTCTCCTTCACTAACTTCCTGAGTTGATGGCTATAACTAGAGCCAACTGGGGTCTCCCTTGGGACAGAGACATTAAGGACTGTTCCCAAGCAGCTGCCCAAACTCCCTTTGTTTCAGGGAAATTCCCTGTCTTCCCTGGCCTGATCTGGACTGCCTAACCCCTCCTCCCCTTGTTGGCAGGAAAACATGGTGTTTGCTTCTCTGTCGGAGCTGATGAGCTCTGAAACAGAGAACCCCTTCTCTGCCTTCTGGCAGCACTTTGTCTCTTCTGTCTCCCCTTCCTTTGTTTCTACACCAATGTGGGTGCCACCTGTGTGACCGGCCTCTAGACCATCCTCGGTGCCTCCATGGCTCCTCCTCTCTCCACAGCCAGGGAGCGAGAAGAGCAGCCCCTGGACCTCACACCTCCCACTCCAGATCTCCCACCTGTGTCTCAGGTAAACCCTGGAAGTGGGGTGGGCCCAGGTGGAATTCCATCAGTGCCTGAACTACGTTTGTTGGTTAATTAAGATAGACGTGTCTTTAAAGTTACCAGCACTGAATGTGAAACTTAACTCTGTTGAGGTTTACTGAAAGTCAAGTAAGCTAATATCTCTGTTGCAATTTGTTAGCAAAAAGATGACTAAACTGGTTCAATGTCTGTCTCGAAGTTTTCATGGGTAATTGTTCAGATAGCTTTCAAAGTCGTTGGACTTGGATGATAAATGGAATTAAATTCGTTGGACATCTAGGTCTTTCCAAAGAGCATAAAATGCTAAGTCATTAATTACTGGACATAGGTTGGTGCTTTTGACTTCTTATTACAAAGAAATGAAGGATATTTAAATCTTTTGGTAAACATGTTTTGTGGTTAATGGAGTCACAAATTTGCCATCTAACAAATTCCGATGTAACCGTTCACAATTGCTTATTCTTTGGTCTTCACTGGCAATTAAGGTTTCTAAAGAATGCAAAATTCTAAGTGACTGGTGGGAGTGCATTTTTGTGGAAGGTAAATGGTAATTTTGCCCTAAATAAGATGGTTGTTTGGAAAGATGGCTTGGGACAAAATCTGAATGCAAAGGAAAGTTGTAGAAGGTTTGCGAAAGAAAAATTTCGGAACAGAATTTTAGGTGTGGTCAGGGCAGACTAAGATGAACATAAACAGATTTTAAAGTAAACTGACATAAGATTGAAAGTCTGCTTTCTCTCTGTTCAAATTTTGTACCAAAGACGTCTCAAGAATTCTTTCTTGGTTGTTGGCTACCACGGAGCCTCACTTATATTCTAAGACTTCATCACTGAAGGTGATGTAATACCTTTGGCAAGAATGGAGGCACATATAACACTGGGTAAAGTGCATGTTGGATCCTCTCTTACTGGTTTCTCGGTACAATTCTTACAATTCTCGGTAATTGGTAGTACTTGTAAAATATTACTTATATTAGGGGTGCCTGGGTGGCTCAGTGGGTTAAAGCCTCTGCCTTCAGCTTAGGTCATGATCTCAAGGTCCTGGGATCAAGTCCCGCATCGAGCTCTCTGCTAGGCAGGGAGCCTGCTTCCTCCTCTCTCTCTCTCTGCCTGCCTCTCTGCCTACTTGTGATCTCTGTCTGTCAAATAAATAAAATATTTTAAAAAAATAAATATTATTTATATTATATTGAAAATGTCTTTTATTATCTCCACTTTTACCTTTGTTTTATTTCAGTCCTGAAATTTCATGATGATGTGTCTGTGTATGAGTCTCTTTAGAAAGTGTTAGATTCTCCATTGAGCCTTTTTCTTTTTGTTGTCACTCTCTCTTATATATTTATATTCCGAAATATTTAGTTAACTGTTCAACCTTATATTTCTTTGGATTTTTTATTTTTAACTTTTTTAAAGGTTTTATTTATTTACTTGACAGAGATGGCAGGTAGAGAGAGAGTGTGAGGAGGAAGCAGGCTCCCTGCTGAGCAGACAGTCCCACGTGGGGCTCAATCCCAGGACCCCGGGATCATGACCCCAGCGGAAGGTAGAGGCTTTAACCTACTGAGCCACCCAGGCGCCCCTGTTTGAATTTTTAAAAATAATTTTGTCAGTCATGTTTAAAAACATGATCCAGTACATTTGAGAAAAGAAATCTCTGTAGGTCTTTGAATTGTTGAATTTTAGAAGCAAAACCCTTTTGGGGACACAGAACCTTACCCATGACCAAAGGTAAAAAGCAGTAGTAGTAGTCTTTGCCCTTCCTCTCCACCTCCCCTACTTCCTCCTCTTCCCCCTCATCCCACTATTGGTGTAATGCTGTCCAGGACATAAATGAATAGAACCTTCCTGGAGACGCTTGCTTAGTAGAGACCGAAGCTTTAACAGCATGACTATGACCTAACCGCTCATACATACAGAGTCTACCTCTAAAAATGTATAACTAAAAAATTGTAAGAATACCATAAAAAGTATTCAAGAATAGGATAACTCATGCCCAAGATTGAGAAAATATATCAATTAAGTTACACTTAGGTGCAAGTAACCAGTGAAAATTTCCTGAATTAATAGAGTGACTTATTTCAAATAAAAATATTAAAATGGCGGGGCGCCTGGGTGGCTCAGTGGTTAAGGCCTCTGCCTTCGGCTCAGGTCATGATCCCAATCCTGGGATCGAGCCCCACATCAGGCTCTCTGCTCAGCGAGGAGCCTGCTTCCCCCTCTCTCTCTGCCTGCCTCCCTGACTACTTGTGATCTCTGTCTTTCAAAGAGATGAATAAAAATCTTAAAAAAAAAAAATTAAAATGGGTAGATTTGGCATCAGTTAATTCAGTGGCTTATACATATCATTAAAGAAGTTAGATTCATTTCTCATATTGGCCTATGGTGCCTGTCTACAATTAAACTGGCAAGAATTATGCTATTATGGGAATTGATTAGACTAAACAGGATTGAGACTAATTTCTGAAAAAGTTGAGATTATGTTGGCAATTAGCATGGTGGCTAAGCTTTCCACTGGAATTGGTTAATTAAAGTTTTGGAATTTCGTATGACCATACAGGAATGGATCTCACAAAGGTCTGAAGCTAGGACCCACTGACCTTTGTTTTGGAGTGACTAAATTTAACTTTATTGAATCTCAACGAGAGTTCATAAGAGTTGGTTTATGCTTAGAACCTAGTGCAATAGACAGAAAGATATTCAAGTCTCCAGAGCAGCTGAGACAGAGTTAGGCAGGGGTTTTGGGGATGGGTGTCAGAACACAGGAGTACAAAACAGGGAAGGTAAGCTTCCAAAATCCGTCCACATTCTCACTGTGCATAAATGGAATGAATCCTTATACCTCACAAACCACTTACACCTCACGTACCTGAAGTGAGCTATTTTGGGGTCTAGACATTGATCTCTGGACAAATTCCTCTTTTGTCAGTCATTCCCATAAGCTTACATAACTTGTCACATGGAAAAAACCCTGTGTCCTTCAGTGTCTTTTCTATCACTAATACAGTTATCCATGCTAATAATCATGCAGGCGGTGCACTGTGCAAGTCTCACAATTTTAAGAAAATTGAAAAATACTTAGGACAAACATTTAAGGATAGAAGCTTCTTTTTTTTTTTTTAAAGATTTTATTTATTTATTTATTTGACAGACCGAGATCACAAGTAAGCGGAGAGAGGAGAGGGAAGCAGGCTCCCTGCTGAGCAGAGAACCTGACCTGAGCTGAAGGCAGAGGCTTTGACCCACTGAGCCAACCAGGCACCCCAAGGATAGAAGCTTCTATCTTATTATGACACTGTGCTCATAAAATAATTTTAAAAATGAATTGGGACTGGATGAAAAAGAGTAAGATTCAATCTTGGAACTTCAGATGAGCAGTAATCTGTGTGTACCAGAGACAAATGCTTATGTCTGTATAATTCACTGGGAGTTTTCAAAATTTATGTGATTTGGAGAAACTCTTTGGAAAATTCTGCAGGTAGAAGAAAAACATTATAGAGACAATATCAACATTTAGAGAAAATAATTTGGTATAGGGATAGGATGATGATAATAAAATACCAATGGCATGTATCTGCTTAACCTCATCCATGGAGTGCTTTTGCTGTTGAAAGGAGAAATTCATCAGAGCTTTAAGTGTTCACCTTTTACTTCTCTGTATCATTCCGATTTTAGTATATGTGCTGCCAAAGGAGCACTAAGTGTTCACCTTTTTAAATGCAAATGATAGTAGTGCTGAAATAGCAAACTGAATTGAGGACGATACATCACTAAGTAAGTTTTTGAATTCAAGATAAACGGGTAAAGCATAAGCAATAACAAGGACTGATCATGAGTAACTTCAAATAGTCTGATTTTAGCACATCACAAAGTAAACTCAGAATTTTCGTGAGAGGAAGGGATCCAGTAGCCATCTGTGGAATTTGAAATAGTATAACTTTTCAGCAAAGGAAAAGATGTAAGCTTGATCCACCTGCCAGTGTCTCATAATGTTATTTTTCCTTATTTTCTTTCATTTTTCTCCAATTCCAGTAATATGAACAGATTCACAAGAAACTTAAATAGCAAAGAACATAGGATTTACTCATACTCAACTGTCAGGTACAGATCAGATAATTGAAGTCCTTTATCCTTTTAGAAAAATACATCTGTAAGATGTCAAAATGTCCTGTCTCTTTAAAGATAGGTTATAGAGGTGAGTGGCTAAGTGCATAACGAGGAGATGTCATGACCTGCATTTGAATCATAGTCAGATGTTTACTAATCATGTAATCTGGTCAAGTCTTTTATTTATTTTTTTATTTTTTTAAATTTATTTATTTGTCAGAGAGAGAGGGAGAGCAAGAGAACGAGCACAGGCAGACAGAGTGTCAGGCAGAGGGAGAAGCAGGCTCCCCGCTGAGCAGGGAGCCCGATGTGGGACTCGATCCCAGGACGCCGGGATCATGACCTGAGCCGAAGGCAGCCGCTTAACCGACTGAGCCACCCAGGTGTCCCTGGTCAAGTCTTTTAAAATGCCTAAGCCTTAGCTTTTTTTTTTTTTTTTTTTTTTGTCTCTATCCACCTGTATTCATTGGATCATTATGAGGAATAAATTAAATAATACATATTAAAAGTTACATAGGGGCATCTGGGTCAAGACATGGGCTCTCTGCTCAGCGGGGAGTCTACTTTCCTCTCTCTGCTTGCCTCTCTGCCTACTTGTGATCTCTGTTAAATAAATGGGTAAAATCTTAAAAAAAAATAAAATAAATAAGTACAAGTCACTGACTACTTAAAAAAAAATAAAAAATAAAAAATAAAGTCGCATAAAGTTTTAAGACAATTTTAGCAAATGGATCTCATGTGGATCACTATCCAGGCAAAACTTCCTGAAAACTATTGATAAACCATCACCAAAACATCATTATATGTCAAATATTTTTTCAAAAAATGGTAAAAAGGAAGCTCTGTCTCAAATTAGAAAGGGGAAGAAGAGAATCTCAGAGAAAAGAAATCAAGTTGACACTGTTGATCCTTGCCTGGGCCAGAGGACTTGGTGTCCGTGTGGACTGTGTGAATAGTGACATGGCCTTACTTGAAGGCAAGCTTGAAGCTGGCTGTAAAGAAGACCACTCAAAAAGCTGGGGCACTTGAAGTGACAGATTATCTCTAAAAATGAAGGAGAGAAGCTATAGGATGTAATTTTTCTTTCCTTTATGCTATGGATGGGAAAAATAAAAAGATCTTTGAAAACTTGAATTCCCAGTCCTGGACCACACATGAGAAGAGATCAGAATTCCATAAGACAACACAACTTTAAAATATGACATAAGAGGGACACCTGGGTGGCTCAGTTGGTTGGACGACTGCCTTCGGCTCGGGTCATGATCCCGGAGTTCCGGGATCGAGTCCCACATCGGGCTTCTTGCTCAGCGGGGAGCCTGCTTCTCCCTCTGACCTTCTCCTCGCTCCTGCTCTCTCTCACTGCCTCTCTCTCAAATAAATAAATAAAATCTTAAAAAAAAATGACATGAGAGCCAAATCCATATCTAGAAATGAAAATACTGAGTGATTTTTAATATAATAAATAGCCTAAAAATTGTTAAATGAAAAAAATTAAAGAACTGTTTGACATGGGAATACACACACATGAGAAATAGGAAGAAAAGAGAGGGTTCTAGCACATTTATAATGGTAGTTTCCAGATGGAGGAATACACAGAATATGGGACAGATTACAGCCGTAGAGAATGGACTGGAAATTTATGGGTTTGATGAACAAAAATAAAGACCTGAATGCATAATTGAAGAATCACAAATGAAGCAGAGAAAACACCCAGAAATATAATAGTTAAAATCAAAAAGAATGACACTTATATGCAATACGGCAATAAGAGGTCAAGAGTCCAAGTGAATACATCTTTGATTTTCAAACAGTAAAAAAATAAAATATGTAGATTTCCATATTTTCTTTGGGAAAACATCAAACAGAGCAAAATGAAGCCATTTTTCAGGAGTAAGACAATATTACTAATAATCTGACATTCACAGAATGAAAATGTCTTCAATAAGAAATGAGTTATCAGTAAGAAGCAAGACAGTCAGTACAGAAATTCAGCTTCTGGCCAGGATGAAATAACAGGAACCAGAGCTGTGCTTCCAAGTGAAGCTATTTAAAAAACAAGGTTATGAAAAAGTGGTTTTCAAGACACTGGGCATCACAAAATGAAGAAAAAGGATGCCTTAGAAATGGGGTGGGGAGGAACATGAGCCCTAGAAAGACCCATGCTGACTGCATTAAGACTTTTTCAGTCTGGGGCATTACACAGGACAGACCAACATGTAGTTCTGTAGGTCTCTGTGTTAGCAGTAGCTGGGAATCTGGAAAACTAGCAAACTGAATAGAGGACAATACATCACTACTAAGCTTTTCAATTCAAGATAAATAGATAAAGCATAAACAATAACAAGGACTTGTCATGAGTAACTTCAAATAGTCTGATTTTGACACATCACAGAGTAAACTCAATATTCCTGAGAAGAAGGGATCCAGTAGCAGCAGGTGTTCACAGCAGGGAATCCTGTGAGGAAAGAGTCCCAGAGAGGATTTCAGAGACTGGTTGAAGGTTCCCTTGAATATTTGGCTGAGTACTTACCAGACATGCATGTGAGGAAACTAATGACCCAGGAAAAAAGCAGCTAGAAGGATTAGAAGGAGCAGTGATTGATGTTTACACAGAGCTAGGATTAGGGCCTGCTCCCCTCAGTGATACTGGAAAACTTGGTGATTGACACAAAGTGTTTCTTTGAGTTTATGTACTAAAGCTGTAAAAACTCATCTAATGTTCTCTCTCCTCATATGCAGTATCTATCAGTTATGGGTCATTTTTGATTAGGTGATATTCGCCCTCACCCAAGGTTGTATTTTCCTGCACTCTTTCAACTTTTTTTGGCTTTCCATGAAGCTAGCATTACCTTTATATAAGAGGTACTCAAATTTAGCATAAAAATTATTTTATAGCCCACTTGTGGTTCATTATAGGTTGATCTGCTCATGAATCCCCAGTCCTGGACCACATATGAGAAGAGATCAGAATTCCATAAGACAACACAACCTTTTTAATATATTTGGATTTTACTATGATTTGAATTAAAAAGAAAAAAGTTTTGGGGTGCCCGGGTGGCTCATTGGGTTAGGGCCTCTGCCTTCGGCTCGGGTCTTGATCCTGGGGTCCTGGGATCGAGCCGCACATCGGGCTTTCTGCTCCGTGGGGAGCCTGTTTCCCCCTCTCTCTCTCTGCCTGCCTCTGCCTACTTGTGATCTCTGTCTATCAAATAAATAAATAAAATCTAGAAAAAAAGTTTTGAGAAATACTAATCCAAGTGACCACCACGGTCCTCTCTATCCCTGTCATGCTGGTGAAGTTTTAGAATTCGAGTGAGGTTCAGTGGGGTGAAGCCCAGAGCAGATGACCAAGAAAGAATTCTTGAGACATCTTTGGTGCAAAATGGTGGTTTATTACAGCACAGGACAGACAGGACCCATGGACAGAAAGAGCTGCTGCCCCGAGGTTGTGAGGAGTGGTGATTATAAGCTAAGGTTAGGGGAGGTAAAGAAAAGGGAGGGTTTGAAAGAAGACACATGGGATACCAGAGGCTTTGCTATTTGTCAAGGTGGTTTTTCCTTTCAGTAAGGCATTAACAGTAAAATAGTTGAGAGCTTCCTGGAGGAATGTTCTGCCACCACCTGTCCTTATCAGTGAGCTTTAGGTTTAGAAGAAATTTAACTTTATTTACATTTTCCTCTGCCTCAGGCTCCCTCAACTGTAGGGAGCTGAAGATGATGTTAGAGCTTCAGGAACTGAGTTACAGGTCTTTGGAAGTTGGGCTCTTGGTAAGAAAGCCTCTTCCTTGTAAATCACTAGGGTGTTTGTAAAGTGAGGGAGACCCAGGTCTTGCAGGATTGTGATCTCTACAAGTTAACTATTTGTTTTTCCTTGAAGGCAGCCAGGAGTGCCTGAAGAATGTCACACAAGTCACAAAGGGCGGCTGGGGGGAGGTGCTGTACGGTCCCTGCTTCTCCTTTGTCTTCAGTTAGCCTTCTGCTCCCTCATCACTGCTATAAGGCTTTTATTCCATTAACACCCAAGTAAACAGCCATCCTCCTGACCTATCATCTTAATATTTGACATTCATTTTAACACTGATGTCACCCAAGTAACCTAGTCACAGATTTCTAAACAAAGTAAAAATATTCTGCTAGCCTTTAATTCACAATATGCTATTTTTAGACAAATTCAAGAAGCTCTGTTTCTTACAAGTATTATGTCAATATAGTTTCTCTGTAGAAAATGTGGAATTTTACAGATTGCCCTTATCAAACCTTGATGTCTAGCAGTATAATTTACTGTCCTCTATTCTTTACACAAGGAAACAAAATACAAATAAACTTTATTTTGGTTTTGTCCTGTTTCTCTCCTTCCTGGTCTTCTTCAAGCAAATACCAGTTTATTGATGATTCATTTGGAACAATATCACCTGTTTCTACCACAGTACTGTCTTTGCTGCCACTGGACCTCAGTGAGGTAGCCAAACAGCCGGCCATAGATGTCTCCCACTTTTTTTTTTTTTTTTAATTTATTTGTCAGAGAGAGGGAGAGAGAGCAAGCGAGCACAGGCAGACAGAGTGGCAGGCAGGGGCAGAGGGAGAAGCAGGCTCCCTGCCGAGCAAGGAGCCCGATGTGGGACTCGATCCCAGGACACTGGGATCATGACCTGAGCCGAAGGCAGCTGCTTAACCAACTGAGCCACCCAGGCATCCCAGATGTCTTCCACTTAAGGCCACTCCTGATAGTCCCATTTTTTTTTTTTTTGACCTTTTGTGGGTTTTTTGTTTTTTTTTTTCTTTTTTTAAATTTTTATTTTTTATAAACATATTTTTATCCCCAGGGGTACATGTCTGTGAATCGCCAGGTTTACACACTTCACAGCACTAACCATAGCACATACCCTCCCCATTGTCCATTACCCCACGCCCCTTTCCCGACCCCCTCCCTGATAGTCCCATTTTATCCTGAGTAAAAAATACTCTTCTTCTTGAACTACTAGTGTGGGACTGAGAGGAGACTGTGGTATTTAGTAAGACTTGCTCAGGGGTTGAGAGGTAAGAAGAACCTGTGTTCCTGGCCTCACAGCCAGTCTTACCTATTTGAATAACTGATAAGACACAGAGAAAATCTGATTCATTCAGGTCTACAAAACTGCGTGAGGGAGATTAATGAGTCCATACCAAATCATAATTTGCACAGTTTTATGCAGATACATTTGAAAACCTAGGTGAAATACATAACATAACAAATTCTTTTAAAGTCTTTTTTCTAAATAAGTTTATATATATAATTTTTCCTAAAATAATTCTCCTCAAAATCTATCCCCATAGAGACAGAAAATTCAAAGAGATGAGTGCCAAATAAAAAGTAAGAAAATAATAGTTAAAGAAAATCCCACCAGGGATTTTCACAGGGGAAAGACACCATGGAGATGCACAGAGGAAGTACACAAATTCTTGAAAAAAACAAATAACCCTAACCTGCATGAAGTATTGTAGAATACATGAAAAAGAACTTTTAAAAAATTTATTTGGCATGAATACAACACAGACATCAAAACCTGACAAAAATTATAGGTATTTTTAAAAAATATATTATTATAGTTGACGTATAATGTTATATTAGAAATGGATTTAACAGGGGTGCCTGGGTGGCTCAGTGGGTTAAGCCTCTGCCTTTGGCTCAGGTCATGATCTCAGAATTCTGGGATCGAGCCTCGCATCACACGCTCTCTGTTCAGTGAGGAGCCTGCTTGCCCCTCCCCCCCCTCCCCCGTCTGCCTCTCTGCCCACTTGTGATCTCTCTATCAAATAAATAAATAAAATCTTTAAAAAAAATGGATTTAACAGATGTAAAATATCGGGGTAGTTATGTATAAGAAAAAAAGACAAAAGGATCTATTTTGTATACCGTCTGAGAGTAAGCATTTGAGATTCTGAATAAATGATCTGGGAGGACGTAAGGAAACCAGCAGAACTTTTGACAATATCACAGGGCTTTAGAAACCAAAAAAGTCTGGAGCTGTCAAGGCAGCCGCATTTGAGGAAATCATGATGCCAGGGTAAAGTGAGGTATAGCAGTTTGTACCTGAAACATCTCACGGATGCACAAGGCCGGCTCTGGGACACCAGCCGTGCTGGAAACCCCCCACCCCCCCCACAGATTTCAGGTCTGGACCTGAAGGAGGAGCTTCCGGGAGACTTTTCAAGGGCTGTACCCCACAACCTCCCCAGGGAGAAGAAAGTCAGACTGAGCCTCCCCAAAAGTGCAATCCACATTCGAATTAGTCAATCCTATCTGGCCAACAAGCAATAAAATAGTCTCTGAACGTAAAGATCATCCTACAGAGTTCAAAAATGTATCATACAAAATGTGCTATATTCCAGGGTAGTATTAAGCTAAATTAAAGAAAATCTAAGACCATATGACAGAGTAGAAAACTCACTATGGCAAAGATATGGCTCTAGCTCACTTTGATCTACAGATTGCGTTGAATTGCACCCAAAATTCCAGAAGTTCATATTTGATGGAAAAGAACAATCTTACTCTAACATTTATTTATTTATTTTAATTGGGAAAAGAAGCAAAAGAGCAAAGTTAGAGGAACACATGCCTTGGAGACTTATCCTACCACATACTAATGCTTATTGAATGAAGTAAATATAACTATAGCAAGGACAGAAAAGTACCACAATGAAAGAACAATCTGGAAATACACCCACCCATAATAGCAAGTCCCCTTACATTTAGAGTTTTAACATGAGTAATGTTTTTAAGTGATAAATGACTCTGCTCTTCATTTGGGGAAGAAAAATTTTTTTTAAAGATTTTATTTATTTGACAGACATCACAAGTAGGCAGAGATGCAGGCAGAGAGAGAGGAGGAAGCAGGCTCCCTGCCGAGCAGAGAGCCTGATGCAGGGCTCGATCCCAGGACCCTGAGATCATGACTTGAGCCGAAGGCAGAGGCTTTAACCCACTGAGCCACCCAGCCACTGAGCCACCCAGGCACCCCGGGGAAGAATAATTTTTTTCAGTAAATGCCACTCGCTCAGGCAGATATTTGTATGAAAAAGGTAAACTTTAACTCAAATTAAAATAAATCTGAATGCAGAGATAAGTAAGACCTCCCCACACATAGCTAGGAATCAATTATATTTAAAGGGAAAAACTTAGTGTTCCACCTGCTAAGAATTTGAGTGTCTGTTTTATGTAAGAATAAAGGAGAAACTAACACTGCTGGTCAGTAGATAGAATAGATTTTTTTTAAGAGCATAGTGTGCTCAGCATTGTCCAGGATGTGGCATTACAATAATGAAGAGTTAAAGCATGATTTTACTACATAGTAAGTTTTTTTTTAAAGATTTTATTTGACAGAGATCACGAGTAGGCAGAGAGGCAGGCAGAGGGGGAGGGGGAAGCAGGCTCCCCACTGAGCAGAGAGCCTGATGCAGGGCTAGATCCCAGGACCCTGAGATCATGACCTGAGCTGAAGGCAGAGGCTTAACCCACTGAGGCACCCAGGCACCCCTACTTAGTAAGTTTTAAAAGTTGCTCAAAAAAATGAAAAGATTCCCCACATAAGGAATATAAAGGGTAAGTACAATATCAAGAACCCATATTCTGTGAAACAATATAGTAGCATTATGAGCACAAAAATGCTGGATAAAATTTCTATAATATGGACACAAATAAGGGTGTCTACTCTGGCTCTCATATTCAATATGCTGCTGGAAGTCCATGCTATAGCAGTCCAGCAAGGAAAAGAGCAAAAGGTATTAGAATTTGAAGATTTTTCTTAAAATTTATTTTCAGACAGAGATCATAAATAGGCAGAGAGGCAGCCAGAGAGAGAGAGAGAGGAGGAAGCAGGCTCCCCGCTAAGCAGAGAGCGGGATGCGGGGCTCAATCCCAGGACTCTGGGATCATGACCTAAGCTGAAAGCAGAGGCTTTAACCCACTAAGCGACCCAGGCACCCCAAAGGTGTTAGAATTTGAAAGGAAGAAGTAAAATTGTGTCTATTTGCAAATGATATGATTTTATATATAGAATCTCAAGATTGAACCAAAAACCATTAATGAATTTAGTAAGTTTCAGGATAGAAAATTAGCGTAGAAAATCAGTAGCTTTTCAATACACTAACAATGGATTTTCTGAAAAATGAAAAAATCCTATTTACAATGGCATCAAAAATGATAAAGTACTTAGGAATCAATTAAGGAGATAAAAGATCTTTACTCAGAAAAGTATAAAACAAAGGTTGTTTTTTTTTTAAATTTTATTTATTTGATAGAGATCACAAGTAGGCAGAGAGGCAGGCAGAGAGAGAGGGGGAAGCAGGCTCCCCATCAAGTAGAGAGCCCAATGTGGGGCTCGATCCCAGGACTCTGAGATCATGACCTGGGCCGAAGGCAGAGGCCTAACCCACTGAGCCACCCAGGCACCCCAAGAAAACTATAAAACAAAGTTTTTATAAAAATTGAAGGAGACTCAAATAAATGGAAAGTTATCCCATGTTCATGGGTTGGAAGAATTAATGTTGTTAAAATGTCACTACTACCAAAAGCCAGCTATAGGTTCAATATAAATTCTATCAGGATTTGAATGATCTTTTTTACAGTAGTGAAAAAAGACTCCTAAAACTTATATGGAACCACAAAAGACTCCTAATATCCAATGAAATTCTGAGGAAGAAGTACAAAGCAGGAAGAACTGTACTTCCTAATTTCAGGCTATACTACAAAGCTGTATTGTCAAAACCAGTATGGTACTGGCAAAAAAAACAAACAAATGGGCCAAAGGAACAGTATCAAAATCCCAGAAATAAAGCCGAGCACATATGGTGAACTAATATTTGACAGGGGAACCATGAATATTCAGTGGGGAAAAGGCATCTCTTAAGTAAATGGTGCTGGAACATTGAATCATCACATCTAAAACAGTGAAACTGGACTCAGAACCTTCACCACTCACAAAAATTATCTTAAAATGGACTAAAGATTTAAAGTATGACCTGAAACCATGAAACTCTTAGAAGAAAACATAGGAATAAACTCCCTGACATGGGTCTTGATAATGATTTTTTATATTCAATACCAAAAACACAAGCAACAAAGTTGAAAATAAAAAGGTTGGGCTACATCAAACTAAAAAGCTTCTGCACAGCAAAAGAGAACATCAACATAGTGAAAAGACAACCTATGGAAAGGGGAAAAAAAATACTTGCAAACTGTGTATCTAATGAGGGGTTAATATCCTAAATATATATTTCTTTTTATAGTCTTTTTTAATTTTATTTTTTCATTGTTCCAAGATTCATCGTTTATGCACCACACCCAGTGCTCCATGCAATATGTGCCCTCCACAATACCCTCCACCAGGCTCACCCATCCCCTCCAAAACCCTCAGTTTGTTTCTCAGAGTCCACAGTCTCTCTTGGTTCATCTCCCACTCCAATTTCCCCCAATACACTTTTCCTTTCCTTCTCCTAATGTCCTCTATGTTATTCCTTATGTTCCGCAAATAAGTGAAACCATATGATAATTGACTCTCTCTGCTTGACTTACTTCACTCAGCATAATCTCTTCCAGTCCTGTCCATGTTGATACAAAAGTTGGGTATTCATCCTTTCTGACGGAGGCATAATATTCCATTGTATGTATGGACCACATCTTCTTTATCCATTTGTCTGTTGAAGGGCGTCTTGGCTCTTTCCATAGTTTGGCGACTCTGGCCATTGCTGCTATGAACATTGGGGTACAGATGGCCCTTCTTTTCACTCCATCTGTATCTTCAGGGTAAATACCTAGTGTGCTGTTGCAGGGTCATAGGATAGCTCTATTTTGCATTTTTTGAGGAATCTCCACACTGTTTTCCAAAGTGGCTGCACTGACTTGCATTCCCACCCACAGTGGGAAAGAGGGTTCCCCTTTCTCCACATCCTCTCCAACACTTATTGTTTGCTGTCTTGTTAAATTTGGCCATTCTAAGTGGTGTAAGGTGGTATCTCAATGTGGTTTTGATTTGAATCTCCCTGATGGCTAGTGATGATGAACATTTTTTCATGTGTCTGTTAGCCATTTGTGTGTCTTCATTGGAGAAATGTCTGTTCATGTCTATTTTTTGACATGATTATCTGTTTTGTGTGTGTTGAGTTAGAGGAGTTCTTTATAGATCTTGGATATCAGCCCTTTGTACTGTCATTTGTGAATACCTTCTCCTATTCCATGGGTTGCCTCTTTGTTTTGTTGACTGTTTCCTTTGCTGTGCAGAAGCTTTTGATCTTGATGAAATCCCCAAAATCCCATTTCACTTTTTTTTTCTTTTGCCTCTGGAGTCGTGTCTTGAAAGAAGTTGCGGTGGTCAATGTCGAAGAGTTTACTGCCTATGTTCTCCTCTAGGATTTTGATAGATTCCTGCCTCATGTTGAGGTCTTTTATCCACTTTGAGTTTATCTTTGTGTATGGTGTGAGAGAATGGTCAAGTTTCCTTCTTCTATATGTAGCTGTCCAATTTTCCCAGCACCATTCATTGAGAAGACTGTCTTTTTTCCACTGGATTATTTTTTCCTGCTGTGTCGATAATTATTTGACCATAGCGTTGTGGGTCCATATCTGGGCTCTCTACTCTGTTCCACTGGTCTGTATGTGTTTTTGTGCCAGTGCCATGCTGTCTTAGTGATCGCAGCTTTGTAGTAAAGCTTGAAATCAGGCAGTGTGACACCCCCAGCTTTTTCTTTTTCAGCATTTCCTTAGCAATTCGGGGTCTTTTCTGGTTCCATACAAATTTTAGAATTGTTTGTTCCAGCACTTTGCAAAATGCTGGTGGAGTTTTGATCAGGATGGCTTTGAAAGTACAGATTGCTCTGGGCAGGATAGACATTTTTCTTTAAAGATTTTATTTATTTATTTGTCAGAGAGAGCGTGTGAGCACAAGCAGGCAGAGAGGCAGGCAGAGGCCGAGAGAGAAGCAGGCTCCCTGCCAAGCAAGGAGCCCAGTGTGGGACTTCATCCCATGACCCTGGGATCATGACCTGAGCCAAAGGCAGCGGTTTCACTGACTGAGCCACCCAGGCATCCCAGGGCAGTATGGACATTTTAACAATGTTCATTCTTCTGATCCATGAGCATGGAATGGTTTTCCATCTTTTTGTGTCTTCTTCAGTTTCTTTCATGAGTGTTCTGTAGTTCTTTGAGTACAGATCATTAACGTCTTTGGTTAGGTTTATTCCCAGGTATCTGATGGTTCTTGGTGCTATAATAAATGGAATTGATTCTCTAATTTCCCTTTCTATATTTTCATTGCTAGTGTATAAGAAAGCAACTGATTTCTGTGCATTGATTTTATATCCTGCCACATTACTAAATTGCTGTATGGGTTCTAGTAGTTTCAGGATGAGGTCTTTTGGGTTTTCCATATAAAGCGTTATGTCATCTGTGAAGACAGAGAGTTTGACTTCTTTACCAATTTGAATACCTTTTATTTCTTTTCATTTTCTGATCACTGTTGCTAAGACTTCTAGCACTACGTTGAACAACAGTGGTGAGATTGGGCATCCTTGTCATGTTCATGATCTCAAAGGGAAGGATGTCAGCTTTTCCTCACTTAGGATGATATTCGTTGTGGGGTTTTCATAGATTTTATGAAGTTGAGGAATGCTCCCTCTATCCCTATACTTTGAAGAGTTTTAATCAAGAATGGATGCTGTATCTTGTCAAATGCTTTTTCTGCATGGATTGAGAGGACTGTGTGGTTCTTCTCTCTTCTCTCATTGATTTGTTCTAGCACATTGATTGATTTGTAAATGTTGAACCACCCCAGCACCTCAGGGATAAATCCCCCCTTGTCATGGTGGATAATCTTTTTGATGTACTATTGAATCCTATTAGTTAGGATCTAGTTGAGAATCTTGGCATCCATATTCATCAGGGATATTGGCGTGAAATTCTTTTTGATGGGGTCTTTGCCTGGTTTGGGAATCAGGGTAATGCTGGCTTCATAGAGTCTGGAAGTTTCCCTTCTGTTTCTATTTTGAAACCGCTTCAGGAAAATAGGTATTATTTCTTCTTTGAATGTTTGGTAGAATTTCCCTGGGAATCTGTCAGGTCCTGGGATCTTGTTTTTTTTTGGGCGGGGTGGGTTGATCACTGCTTCAGTCTCTTACTAGATACTGGTCTATTCAGGTTGTCAATTTCTTCCTGTTTCAGTCTTGGAAGTTTATAGGTTTCCAGGAATGCATCCATTTCTTCTAGGTTGCTTAACTTATTGGCATATAGCTGTTGATAATAATTTCTGATGATTGTTTCTATTTCCTTGGTGTAAGTCATGATCTCTCCCCTTTTATTCAAAGTTTTATTAATTTGGGTCCTCTCTCTTTTCTTTTGGATTAGTTTGGCCAGTGGTTTTTTTTTATCTTATTGATTCTTTTGAAGAAGCAGCTTCTAGTTTTATTGATGTGTTCTACTGTATTTCTAGTTTCTAACTCATTGGTCTCTGCTCTAACCTTGATTATTTCCCTTCTTGTGTGTGGGGTTGGCTGAATTTGTTGTTGATTTTATAGTTCCTTAAGGTGTAAAGAGAGCTGGTGTATTCAGGATTTTTCAATTTTTTTGAGTGAGACTTGGATGGCTATATATTTCCCCCTTGGGACCGCCTTTGCCATATCCCATAGGTTTTGGACCGATGTGTCTTCATTCTCATTGCCTTCCATTAATTGTTTAAGTTCTTTGATTTCCTGGTTGATCCAAACATTCTTTTTTTTTTTTTTTTTTTTTAATCCAAACATTCTTGAGCAGGTTGGTCTTTAGCTTCCAAGTGTTTGAATTCCTTCCAAAGTTTTTCTTGTGGTTGAGCTCCAGTTTTAAAGCTTTGTGGTCTGAGAATATGCAGGGAATAATTGCAGTCCTTTGGTATCAGTTGAGCCCTGATTTGTGACCCAGTATGTGGTCTATTCTGGAGAGAGTTCCATATGCGCTTGAGAAGAGTGAGTGTTCTGTTGTTTTAGGGTGGAATGTTCTGTATATACCTTTGAGTTCCATCTGTTCCAATGTGTCATTCAAAGCTCTTGTTTCTTTATTGATTTTCTGCTTGGATGATCTGTCTATTACTGAGAGTGGTGTGTTAAGATCCCCTACAGTTAATGTATGCATATCAGTGTGACTCTTGATTTTGAGTAACAGTTGGCTTATGTAGTTGGCTGCTTCCATAATGGGGGCATAGATATTTACATTTGTTGATCTTGGTGGATAGACCCTTTAAGCATGATGCAGTGTCCTTCTGTTATCTATGACTACAGTCTTTAGCTTCAAATCTAATTTATCTGATAGGAGAATGGCTACCCCATCTTTTTTTTTTTTTTTTTTAAGATTTTATTTATTTATTTGACAGACAGAGGTCACAAGTAGGCAGAGAGGCAGCCAGAGAGAGAGGAGGAAGCAGGCTCCCTGCGGAGCAGAGAGCCCGATGTGGGGCTCGATCCCAGGATCCTGGGATCATGACCTGAGCCGAAGGCAGAGGCTTTAACCCACTGTTCCACCCAGGCACCCCTACCCCATCTTTCTTTTGAAAAACAAAACTACAATGCAAAAACACCAACAGAAAACAAAAAACAGAAAAGAAATAAAAAAAGTAAAATGGAGAAATAACAAAGACAGCTTACATCTTAAAATTCAAGCTCAGAGAAGAATTTTGTTTTACTTCCCTAACTCAGGCGCACCAAGAAATGGCACATTATTAAAATAAGTGGTTTGGCTAATTATACTTTCAGTGAAAGAAAAATGATACAGGCAGATTGATGTCTTGAATTTAAAACCAAGCACTTCATGTCTTACTACATCCCTGGGAACACCGACCATGGATTTCTAGAACACCAAAAAAATAATTAACATCTCCATAAGAGACAGTCCCTATTACTTTTTTTTTTTTTTAAGATTTTATTTATTTATTTGTCAGAGAGAGAGAGAGTGAGAGCAAGCACATGCAGAGTGGCAGGCAGAGACAGAGAGAGAAGCAGGCTCCCTGCCGAGCAAGGAGCCCAATGTGGGACTTGATCCCAGGACGCTGGGATCATGACCTGAGCCGAAGGCAGCCACTTAACCAACTGAGCCACCCAGGTGTCCCATGACAGTTCCTATTTCTTTACACCATTTATATCTGAGGCTGGGACACATATTTGCCATTTAGGCTGTGTGATCTTGACTGGTTACTTGATTTCTCTGAACCTGATTTCACCAGTTATGGGAGTAAGGCAGGTTAATAAATAATAAAATGTGCTAACTCCTTGAGAATATGCAGATTAAGACCAATGGATTAATAATCATAACAGCTAACACTTAAAATACTGCTCCCATGTGCCTCAGACTCTTAGGAGTGCTCTACACATGTTCACTTACTTAATCCTTGCAACAACCATA
>PISX010013796.1:0-55498 GCA_004024625.1 Mellivora capensis | reverse complement strand
AAAGAAACAAGATGGGATTGGGAGGGAGACAAACCATAAGTGACTCTTAATCTCACAAAACAAACTGAGGGTTGCTGGGGGGAGGGGGTCGGGAAAGGTGGGTGGGGTAATGGACATTGGGGAGGGTATGTGCTATGGTGAGTGCTGTGAAGTGTGTAAACCTGGCAATTCACAGACATGTACCCCTGGGGATAAAAATACTTTATATGTTTATAAAAAATAAAAATTTATTAAAAAAAAATAAAAAATAGCAGGGTGTCTGATTTTGGCTCAGGTCATGATCCCAGGGTCCTGGAATCCAGACCTGCCTCGGGCTCCCTGCTCAGTGGAGAGCCTGCTTCTCTCTCTCCCTCTGGCCCTTCCCTGCTCATGTGCATGTGTCTCTCTCATACTAAATAAATCTTTAAAAAATAAAAATGGAAATACCATATGATCTAGCAATCCTATTTCTGGCTATATACCCAAAAGAATTGAATGCAGAGTCTTAAAAAGATATTTGCACTCCTATGTTCATAGCAGCACTATTCATGATAGCCATATGCTTGGGGGAAGCAGCCCAAGAGTCCAAAAGCAGATGAATAGATAAACAAAATGTGCTATGTTATTCAACCTTTAAAAGGAAGAGATCCCATCACAAGCTACAACATGGACGAACCTTGAGGACGTTAAGCTAAGTGAAATGAGCCAATCATAAAAAGACAAATACTGTATGATTCCACTTGTAGTGTCATGATACTGTGATTTATAATATGTATTTGGTCTTCATTCATGTTCCTGGCAGAGCTCCTAAGACCGTAGGGATTTCCTAAGTGACATGAATGATCGAGGTATTTTTTATTACTTATAACACATCCCTTTCAACCACAGTTAAGTTTATTGATGCGGTGACTTTTGAAAAGCATTTAAGGATGGGGGTTGATTGACCAGGGGAACCAACTCTGTTGATAAGAGGGTTGGAACTTTCAGCCCACTTACCAACTTGGGGGGCTTGTGGGTAGGGAACTGGAGATTAACTTAATAACTAGTGACCAATGATTTAATCAATCATTCCTAAGTAATGAACCACCCATAAAAATCCTAACTGACTTTCGAAGTTTGAAGAGCTTCTGGGTTGATGAACAAGAAGGCGTTCATATGCCAGGGGATTGCACACCCCCAACACTTCAGGGTCAGAGGCTTCTATGCTCAGGACCCTTTAAGACTTTGCCCTGTATGTCTCATCTGGCAGTTCAGTCATATTTCTTAATATTCTTTTCTTTTTAAAAAATATTTTATTTAGGGGCGCCTGGGTGGCTCAGTGGGTTAAAGCCTCTGCTTTCGGCTCAGGTCATGATCCCAGGGTCCTGGGATCAAGCCCCACATCTGGCTCTCTGCTCAGCGAGGAGCCTGCTTCCTCCTCTCTCTCTCTGCCTGCCTCTCCGCCTACTTGTGATCTCTCTCTCTGTCAAATAAATAAATAAAATCTTAAAAAATTTTTTTTTTATTTATCCATTTGAGAGAGGGAGAGCACAAGTGGGACAAGAAGCAGAGAGGGAGAGGGAGAGGCAAGTTCCCCACCAAGTGGGTGCCTGATGCGGGGCTCAATCCTAGGACCACCTGAGCCAAAGGCAGACACTTAACCAACTCAGCCATCCAGGCACCCCATCCCTTTAATATTCTTTGTAATAAACCAATAATCTAGTAAGTAAACTGTTCCTAAGTTCTGTGAGCCATTCTAGTAAATAACTGAACCCAAGGAGGGGGTTGTTGGAACCTCTGATTTCTGGCTGGTCAGAAGCACAGGTGACAACCTGGGTGGGCAACTGGCATCTGATGTGGAGCAGTCTTGTGGGACTGGGCCCTTAACCTGTGGGATCTGATGTTATCTCCAGGTAGATAGTGTCAGAATTTAGTTAAATTGTAGGCACCCAGCTGGTGTTGGGAAAATTGCATGGTTCGGGGAAACTCTCCACATGTTTGAAGTACAGAGTATTCTGTGAATAGTAAGGAAAGGAAAACAATTTTTTTCTCAGGTATCTAAAACAGTCGAATACATAGAAGCAGAAAGTTGGGGGTAGGGGGAAATAGGAAACTGTTATTCAATGGGTATAAAGTTTTAGTTACGTGAGATGATTAAGTTCTAGAGATCAGCTGTAAAACATCGTGCCTATAGTTAACTATGCAGTACTGTACACACAGAAATTTGTTAAGGGGTAGATCTCATGTTAAGTGTTCTTACCGCACGGGTGCCTGGGTGGCTCAGTGGATTAAAGCCTCTGCCTTTGGCTCAGGACCAGCCTCACATCCTGCTCTCTGCTCAGCAGGGAGCCTGCTTCCCCACCTCCCTCTCTCTCTGTCTGCCTCTCCACCTACTTGTGATCTCTGTCTGTCAAATAAACAAAATCTTAAAAAAAAAAAGTGTTCTTACTGCAATTTAAAAAAAAGAAATTAAAACTTCTGAATCAAAGGACACTATCGGGGCGCCTGGGTGGCTCAGTGGGTTAAAGCCTCTGCCTTCGGCTCAGGTCATGATCTCAGGGTCTTGGGATCGAGCCCCGCATCAGGCTCTCTGCTCGGCAAGGAGCCTTCTTCCTTCTCTCTCTGCCTGCATCTCTGCCTACTTGTGATCTCTGTCTGTCAAATAAATAAATAAAATCTTTTAAAAAAAAAAGGGACACTATCAACAAAATGCATAGGCAACTTACAAAATGGGAGAAAATATTTGAAAATCATTTATCTGGTAAGAGTCTTATATCCAGGGGTGCCTGGGTGGCTCAGTGGGTTAAGCCTCTGCCTTCGGCTCAGGTCATGATCTCAGGGTCCTGGGATCGAGCCCCGCATCGGACTCTCTGCTCGGCAGGGAGCCTGCTTCCCCCTCTCTCTCTGCCTGCCTCTCTGCCTACTTGTGATCTCTATCTGTCAAGTAAATAAATAAAATCTTAAAAAAAAAAAAGTCTTATACCCAGAATATAAGAAGAACTCTTATAACTCAACAACAAAAGACAAACAGCCCAATTTAAAAATGGGCAAAAGACATGAACAGACATTTCCCCAAAGATATAAAAATGGCCAGGAAGCACATGCAATGATGCTGAAAACACTTCACTCCCACTAGGCTGGTTATAATCAAAACAATGAAAAGTAACAAGTCTTGGTGAGGACAGAGAAATTGAAACCCTTGTGCATTGCCAAGGGGAATGTAAAATGGCTCAGCCACTGTGGAAAAACAGTTTGGGGATTCTTCAAAATATTAAAAATAGAATTACCATATGATCCAGCAGTTCCATTCCTTAGTATATACTCAAAGAACTGAAAACATCTATTCAAACACAAACTTATACATGAATGTTCATAACAGCACTACTCACAATAGCCAAAAGGTGGAAACAACCCAAATGTCCATCAACTGATGGATATACAAATGTGGTATACCCATATGGAGTATTATTCTGCCATAAAAAGGAATGAAGTAGTGGAGAGCCTGGGTGACTAGGCTGAGGGTCCTGGGGTCAAGCATCACATAGGGCTCCCTGCTCAGCAGGGAGTCTGCTTCTCCTTCTGCCTCTCCCCCTGCTTGTGCTCTCTTATGCATGTGCATAGTCTCTTAATAAATAAAAATCTTAAAAAAAAAAAAAAGGAATGAAGTACTGATACATGCTATAAATTGGACAGACGTTAAAAACATTAAGCTAGGGGTGCCTGGGTGGCTCAGTGGGTTAAAGCCTCTGCCTTCGGCTCAGGTCGTGATCCCAGGGTCCTGGGATCGAGCCCCGCACGGGGCTCTCTCTCTGCTCTCCTTCCTCTCTCTCTGCCTACTTGTGATCTCTGTCAAATAAATAAATAAAATCTTAAAAGAAAAAAAAAAAACCAAACCAAACAAAAAACCATTAAGCTAAGCAAAAGAAGACAGACATAAAAGGTCACATACTATATGATTCCATTTATATGAAAAGTCCAAAATAGGCAAATCCATACAGACAGAAAGTGGATTAATGGTCACTAGAGCTAGGAGGAAGGGGTTATGGGGAGTGACTGTTTAATGGGTATGGGTTTGGGTGATGGAAATGTTTTAAAACTAGGTGAGGTGATGCTTGCACAACCTTGTGAATATACTAAATGTCACTAAACTGTGTATCTTCAGATGGTTAATTGTACATTATGTGAATTTTACCTCAATTAAAACAAAAAGGTAAGAAAACCCGACACACAAGGTGTTAGAAAAAAAGGATATATTTACAAGCCAACAAGTTCCTTAACTCTAGCTAGAGGGAGAGGAAAGAAGAAGGAGGTAGCAAGTATAAGGATCCTTTCAAAGCCCAACCTCACTCCTGTAGAAACCCTGAGTACCAGGCCATGAGGTCAGCTCCTACTCCATGGCCCATTCCTCTTCCAGTTCAAGAAGCAATCCTCCCATTGGCCATAACCCTCAGTCTTCTTGCCAATCGTCCTGTGCCCAGGCAGGCATCGGTGAAAAGTACTCAAACCCTGGCCCTTTATAGCGCAGAGCATGCAGGAACATCACAAGGTCCCGGGGCAAGGGGTCCTGGCGCACCAGCCGACACTCAGCACAGAGAGAGTCTATCTCTTGATTCACAACATCTGTTTCAGCTGCCTTCTCTGGTGCCAAGGCCATTGTGTCCAGAACCTGAGGAGCTGCCTCAACTGCTCCATCCATCTTCTGGGCAGATGCGGCCAACTCTTCTAGGTGGTCCTTGCCCAGCTCTGAGGAGGGAGCTGTAGAGTCTATGAGTCCTGGGGACAGATCGCCCTCACAGAGATCTAGCACATCCAGGCTCTGTTTGGCCTGGTGCTCTGCCACAAGGTCCCGAAGCAGTTCCTCATCTGTCTTGGGAATGTGGCCGCCCCGGCCCCGAGAGGGGCCCCACGCAACTGAGTTGTAGATGGGGTCATTGAGGATGGGGTGGCCCAGGAACTGTAGGTGGACTCGAATCTGGTGAGTGCGGCCTGTGAGGGGCCTGCACCGCACCACACTGGAGTGGCCATTGTAGCTCAGTCTCTGGAACACCGTCTCACAGGGCTTGCCCCGAGCATCTACGCGGCACACCCCTACCTTGTAAGATACCACCAAGATGGGCTCCTTGCAGGTCACTTCCTCAGTGGGGAACTCCCCCTCCACCCGGCACACATACTCCTTCTCCAGCTACATAGGAGGGAAGAGGAAGAAAGTCAGCACAAAGCCTAAATTCATGAAGTTCAGACCCAGTACAGTGATGAGAAATGCATCAGTGTCAGATGGAAGAGGATGCAAACCCCAATCCACCATTTCCCAGTTGCATGATTCTGGGTATAATACGTAGCCTCTTCAAACCCCATTAACTTGTCCAGAAAACATTAAAACTAGAAAAGCATTGAACTCACAGGACTGTTATAAGAATTCAGTAACTTAAACTCTAATGTACTTTGTACTGAGCCTGGTACATAGTAAACGCTCACTAACTGTATCAAAATCAGATCCAGAATTACAAGTCTTAAGACCACAGTCACTACCATTTAACTCTTCTACCGAAGCTTCTTCAGCCTCGTCCAGAATCTTTCTACCAAGTAGGTTCTCACCACAATCTTAAAAACCTTCAGCATAAAAAAACAAACAAAATAAAAAACACCTTGGTCAGCTGGTCAGCACTTTGAAACTTCCAAACGGCAAACTACTAACAGAGGCTGTGTATATGCCTCTCTAAAGAGCTTTTGAAACAGAAGAGATGGGACGCCTGGGTGGCTCAGTGGGTTAAGACTCTGCCTTTGGCTCAGGTCATGATCCCAGGGTCCTGGGACTGAGCCCCGCATTGGGCTCTCTGCTCAGCAGGGAGGCTGTTTCCCCCCTCTCTCCACCTGTCTCTCTGCCTACTTGTGATTTCTCTCTGTCAAATAAATAAATAAAATCTTAAAAAAAAAAAACAAAACAAACAAACCAGAAACAGAAGAGATAATAACCTGTCTTTGGTATTTTCAGTGCTGACCTTCCTGAGGACAGGAAGCTTAGCCAGATAACATGAAGGCCCACTTCAACAGAACTCAGTGACACACTTTTGACATAGAGCATTCGTGAGCCCAGGAAATGGCATGCAGGAGACAAAAGCCCAGCTCACCTGCCGGTCCCGAACCTGCTCATGAATCCTCTCTGAGACAGCCGCTGTCTTGGCAAACATGAGAACCCCCGAGGTAAGGCGGTCAAGCCGATGCAATGGGTGTAGCTCTTTGAGTTGGTGCTCCTTGCCCAGGATGAAGATGACAGTGTTATGTCGGAAGCGGCCACAAGGGTGGACAGGAATGGAAGAAGGCTTGTCTACAACCACCACATCCTCATTCTCAGCAAGTAGGCGGACAGGCTCTGCTGTGACTGGTGGCTCGTGCCTGTGCACCCTGTTCCTCAAGAAGTCATTATCCTGCAAATGACACAGGCAACTCATCAGACCAAGGCCAAGTAACCTGTCATCAACTTCACACAGCTTCCTGTTCCTTACTGACACAGAATGGTCACAGTACATCCTTCAGCAGAAAATACAGCGTGCATAGTATATTCATCGTATAAAAATATAGACAGACATACAGGCAGAGGGCAGGCATTGGAAAAGTACTAGAAGGGTATTCACAAAAATGTTTTGGTGGTATTTCTGGGTGATGGGATTATGAATGTTTTTTTGGTTTTGTTTATTTGTATTTTCTCTATTTAAAAAGTTACATTTAAAAGATAAAGTTTTCTGGGGCACCTCAGTTGGTTAAAGCCTCTGCCTTTGGCTCAGGTCATGATCTCAGGGTCCTGGGATCGAGCCCTGTATCGGACTCTCTGCTCAGCCGGGAGCCTGCTTCCTTCTCTCTCTCTGCCTGCCTCTCTGCCTCCTTGCGATCTCTTGTCTGTCGAATAAATAAATAAAATCTTAAAAAAAAAAAAGATAAAGTTTTCTGTGGTGCCTGAGTGACTCAGTTGGTTGAGCATCTAGCTCTTGATTTCTGCTGGGGTCATGATCTCGGGGTGGTGGGATCAAGCTCCACCTAGGGATCCCTGCTGGGAGGGGAGTCTACTTGGGATTCTCTCCTTCTCCCTTTGCCACTCCCCCTACTCTTGCTCTCTCAAAATGAATGAATATCTTAAAAAAAAAAAGGTAAAGTTTCCTAAAATGGAGGGGAAAAAACTCCATAAAATCATCACTTATATATTGTGACTTTGAACAAATAACACTAAGCTGTAAGTCCAAACATCAGGTCTCTAGACTTGGATTTGCCACAGGCTCACTGCATGTCATTTAACTTCTCTGGGCTTCAGTTTCCTCATCGAAAAATGTGAGGATTAGGCCAGACCTGTACTTCTCAAAACAGTGATGGGAGAGGGGATTCAAACTACTCATTCCCCAAATGCTGAAATCACCTTGTCTCCCCTCACAACAAAGTGTTACTGAAAGGTGTCTGGTAACTCTTAGCTGTGATGGAATGTGAAAAGGTCAAAGCACTGGGCTAGACAATTCTAGTCTCTCTACCTGACATTTCCCAATTCCATCGTCTCAGGATCTATGATAAATAAGTAGTAGTTAGAAGAACACAGGCTTTGGAGGTCATACTGTGGCAGGTACTTAACCTCTCTGAAGTTTACCTTAGTTTTGTTTCCTCACAGGTAAAATGAGGTGGCAATACCTACCCCACACAGCTGTCATTAGAATTTAATATTAAGTACTAAAACGCTTACCTCTGTGCCAGCAAAGAGTAATGAGACATAAACGATAGGCTTGATTATTACTATTTGTACAGAGATCTACAGTGCAACATAACGATCAGTGCCAGTGCCACAAGACAGTGCACAAAACGAGCTTTAAGAATTTCAACTTCTAAAAAAAAAAAAAAGAATTTCAACTTCTGTTCCCCGGAAACAAGGAAGCTGCCCGGACGCAGGGGATATATGAACAGAGTTTTGAAGCAGACTACTTTTGCGGAGATGGGATAAGAGGAGTGGGCGAAAAGACTGTTCCAAGTGAAAGCGAAAACGCCTCAGAATTACCTCGATTTTACTTCAGTATCTATGCCCTATTAACTCTGAAAAGACCCCTGCCCCCTTTTTGCGCCCGCTTCCGGCCGGCCCCATCAGGACTCCACCTTGAGCACGATGCTGAGGTCCTGTACCGGCTCCTCGTTGAGATGCAGGCGCCCCTCCCGAACTGCGGCCTCATAGTAGGCCAGGGGCTGGGCTCGGAATTCGGTGCTGAAGACGTGCAGCAAGCTGTGGCCCACCCAGCGGCCCTTGCAGTAGGTCCGGAAGTCAAAGTAATAAGGCCGCACTTTGCGCAGGCCGCCTTCGAAGTAGTAGCTGGTCTCTGCAAAATGCTCATCGCCGAAGCTCACCCCTGCCCGCCGCTTCTTCGGGGGTGGCACGACGCGCTCCCTGGTGGCGTCCCGTCGCTTCTTACGCATGCCTGGGCCCGAAGGGGCAACCGGGGCCTGCTCCTCGCTCACTGGGGTCTGCTTCCCGACCTCCTGGGGCGGCCCCACTCCCGCGCCCACAGGCTTCGGACTTCCGGAAGTCCGCTCACCCCTTGCGTCGCCACCTGCGTCTCCGTTTTCTTGAACCGGAGCCCTCAGCCCACTCGCTGCCTCGGCCCCAGTCGAGAATGTTTCCGCCATCGGACCCCAACAACCACCCCAAGTCCTGGCAGAGGTGAGGCGCCTGAGGTTGAGGTACCCTTGTAGAAGAACTGGGAGCCACGAGCAACCGCCCGGCCACATGACAAGCCAGCCCCAGGTCCTGGGTCGCGACGTGAGGACGTCACCGGGCACGAGCCAATCAGCGAGGCCCAGTGTCGAGGCGGGGACTGAGAAGAGAGGGAGTGACGGAGGGAGTTGAATGAGTGCCGTTGAAAGTGTTGAGTTGCCAGTTGAGAAGCAGTGAGAATGAATATAGGAGTCAGTTCAGTAGGGGGGCGGGGGGGGGGGCTGTGAGAATGACTCATCAAAAGTGTAGATTCCATGTAAATAACGCCCAAAGTCCCTTGCATCTGGAAAATGAAAGGAGTTTTATTCAAAACAAATTCGAATGAGGATTGCTGAACTCAGTATACTAAGAAGGGCGGTGTTGTATACTTTAAAGGGTGAATTATAGTGACTTATAACTCAATAAAGCTGTTATATGTGTATCTAAACATGCACAGCCCAGAAGAAATGTCTTCACATATATCCTTCCTGAGAAGGATTAGAAAGCTCCCATTTGCCTTTCATATGCTCCTGTCAGGTTAAAACAGCAAGTGGATCGGAAGTATTTGTCAGCGTTCTTAAATGCAAAATACGAAACCAACTCTGGTTAACTTAATCAGAGAGGCAATTACTGAAAGGGTATTAGTGCCTCATAAAATGGAGAGCTGGAGAACAGGTTCAGAAACAGCCAAATCAAGAGAAGACAGGCCTCTGTGAACCAGCTACATGACAAAAGGGTGAATTGTATGGAATGTGAATTCTATTTCAATAAAGGTGTTTTTTTTTTTTAAAGAATGTTTTTCCTAATATGTCTGAAGCACAGACAAGGAATGAGATATAGGAACGTTCTAGAGAAGAAGTCCTTGTGAGATTGTATAAAGCCTTGCTCCTCAAAATGCACTCTGGATTAGCAACATGGAAAACACCTGGAAACTTGCTAGAACTGCATAATCTTGTTCCTTCTTTCCTCTGTATTTTAACAATATCTTCAGATGTTATGTCTGTATATTAACATTCGAGAAGCGCTGGTATAGATCATGTAGACATTTGTCATTTGGGGGGATATCCAGCATCTTCTTAACTCTCCTCTTTTGTGTGAGGAATTTCCCACATTATAAGATGTGGAAACCAGAAATTGGACTTCTCAGATTCCCTTACAGCCTGGGCGTTCATCACACAGTAGAGGAAGCAGGCACAGTGTAGAGCCCATGTGTGACAAGATAGCATTGGAAATATCTGATTCAGAGAGCTAACAGTAGGGGAGATTCTTGTGTCCAGTGGTCAGTCAGTAATACCAGCTGCAGTATCTATGTATATACAGCGGGAACAGTGTCTAAACCTCACCAAGGGACTCAGGGAATCCCCCAATGCCTTTGAACATAGAGGGAGAGGGAGAAGCAGACTCCCTGCTGAGCAGAGAGTTGGACATGGGGCTCAATCCCAGGACCCTGAGATCATGACTTGAGCTGAAGGCAGATGCTTAACTGAATGTGCCACCCATGCGTCCAAGACACCCTCATCCTTGTTCAAGATATTTGAGAGGCTACATTTGAAATCAAGAGTTTGTTTGGTGAGCAGATTATCGGAGAAAAGGGCATGAGTTTAAAGGTCATAGAGTAGCTTGATGAAACACCTGTAAACCTATGACAGTGACCCTTTCTATGAATCAGATGCTGCCAGATTCATGTCTCCAGTTCCAGTGGCAGTTGGAGGACTCTGGGGAATCTCTCACTCATAGACTTGTCCCCCAACTGCCTACTTATTTCCTATGAATAAACCCTGAAAAAATCTTGCCTATTATTTGCTCCTTTGCTTTCTAATCTTCTTGCTTTCCACTTCCTTCTGTTTGCATATGCTAAGGATGGTGAAGGATGGTTATAAATATGAACAGCAGAATTCCTCAGAGTTCCCTTTTACATGGTGGTAGTTACCATAACTACGCTGATTGGCTTTGGATACATCTAAAGGCTATAGCCTCAGTCAAGTTATATCTACTGATGGTTGGCTAATGCCTTTGGTCACATGTTTCTTTGGGTGAGAGTAACTGGCCTGGAAACTGGGGGTGGAGAGTGGGGGAGGAAGGGCTGCATCTTAGGGAAATGTTAAGCTCTGAAAGATATAAAAAAGACATCTCCAGGGATGCCTGGGTGGCTCAGTTGGTTGAGCGGCTGCCTTCGGCTCAGGTCATGATCCCAGCATCCTGGGATCGAGTCCCACATCGGACTCCTTGCTCAGCAGGGAGCCTGCTTCTCCCTCTGCCTCTGTCTGCCTGTGCGCTCTCTCTCTCTCTGACAAATAAATAAAATAAAATCTAAAAAAAAAAAAAAAAAAAGACATCTCCATCTCCCCCACCCCCCCCAGCGTGGAGCCCAAAACAGGGCTCAAACTCACAACCCTGAGACCAAGATCTGAGCTGAGATCAAGTTATACGCTTAAATGACAGGGCCACCCAGGGCCCCAAAAGTCATCTTTTAAAAATCTGACATACTCCCTTACCATTCTCTCCTTTATGTACACTGGCCACACTTATGTCATATCTTCTATAACTCTTTGCTGTTATTTGTAAAATTGTCTACCCCTATGGTGCACCTACATTTAGCTGTAAAGACTCTGGGACCCATACAAACTCTTACCGGTCTCGAATTACCGCTTAACACAAGTCTTAGAACAGAACAGGAGGTGCTCGGTGTCTGCTGACTAAATGAATAAGAGAAAGCCTCATAACTTGGCTAATGGGACCTGGGTCTCCCGTAAGACTAAGGAAAGGAGTCTCCTCCTTTCCCCGAGTCGCCGAGCCGCCGGAGTGCTCTAATTTGGGTAGCAAACGGATGAAATTTTCAGAGACAAACACCAACCAGAGGGTTGCCGAGGTGAATTTGCTCAGGTAACCAAGAAAACTCAAAGATCTGGGCAAATGGGCTTCCCTCTCCGAGAAGAGGATGGCCCGAGGACTCGGTCTCCGGGCGAGGAACGCTCAGGTAAGACGCTAGTGGAATCTGTCTCAGAGAAGGTGGGAGGCCCAGGGCATGTGACTCCACTGTTTCTCCGCGACAAGTCCCGCCTACCTTTTTTTCTCACTCCGTTCACTTCCTTACCCGGCCGAGCTCCTGTCAGCCAATCCACGCACAGAACGTCTCCAGGTTGGGCGGTGGTTGGAGGACTCCTGAGGTCCGTCACCCAGAGACTCCGCCCCCCCGTTTCTTCCTCCACTTCAGCGCCGGAACTTAGCCGAGCGTTTGTGAGCTGGTGGGCAGGCGTTTGCGGTAGGTGAAGAGGGTTAAGGTGCCCAGCGTTTTAGATCCTCGGCCCCAGGCCCATCCCAGGATACCACGGAGGGACCTCGGGGTCTGACTTCTCCCCTCCAGCCAGTTTGTGAGCTCAGAGTGACTGAGCCCCGGGTCTGAACGCCAGGATTCCCTGCGCTGTTCTGGACTTCCTAGGGAGGGGGATGGGAAGGACCCGGGCCCCGGTGCACGGAAAGTTTTGGTTTGGGTGGATTCAAACGACTTCGGGGTGGGGATGGAGGTTTATCGTGGACCCTGGCATCAGTTCTTCCAGGGCCGCTGTGACTTACTTGTCCCCTCTTCCAGGCGCCTGCTTTGGCTGAACTGTCACTCCTGGAATTATTCAGACCTTACCTCAGGCAGCCTTCCTAATCTAAAAGATCCCTCCTGAAAAGAAGGTGTCATCCATTTTGTTAAGACTAGATAATTGTGAAAGCCCCAGGCAGTGTGGTATTGGGTAAGAACGTGGATTTTGGAGTGGCACAGGTCTGGTTTCCAGTCAAGGAATCACCATATATCAGCAAGGGACCCTTGACTAGTTACCCTTCTGATCCTCAGTTCCTTCATTTGTAAACTGATGGAAATGTCTCTTCCAGTGTTTCTGCCTATTAAAATAAGAACTTATAAGGTATATAGTCCAGCTTTTCTACATGTAATGAGTAGATGGAGTTTTGCATATGACATTTCTTACAGTTTTCACCAAGAAGCATTTTTATCCTCGTGTATTTGGAACTCTGCAAGGCCTTTAGTCTGTGTCCTATTGAAAACAGAATTTAATTGGCTTAGGACAGAGTGATTGCATTTTGGAGATCTTTGGAACGAAGTGCAGCATGGTTGTCTCCACTGGGAATGTCTTAGAATGTGTGTGTGTGTGAGAGATGAAATATATAACATAAAATTGCCATTTTAACCATTTTTAGATGTGCAGTTCAGTGACACATTTGGTTGTGCAACCATCTCAATCATCCATCTCTAGAACTTCCCAAACTAAAACTCTGTACCCATGAAAAAGTAACTCCCATACCCTCCTCTGCCAAACCCCTGGAAGCCACCATTCTATTTTCCAACTCTATGAATTTGACTGTAGGTACTTCATTTAAGTGGAATCATTCATTATTTGTCCTTTTGTATCTGGTTTGTAGGCATTTAATTTTTAAAAAGAAACTTTGTTATGAAAACAACTTGAGTGCAGAGCCAGAAGAGGAATCCAATTACCTTTTTGTCATCTTTATATTTGTAACATAGGAATCTAATAAAAGACATTTTAAGTTTAGAGAAACTTCTTAGAAGCCTATAACCTGGGACGCCTGGGTGGCTCAGTTGGTTGGACGACTGCCTTCGGCTCAGGTCATGATCCCGGAGACCGCATCAGGCTCCCAGCTCCACGGGGAGTCTGCTTCTCCCTCTGACCTTCTCCTCGCTCATGCTCTCTCACTGCCTCTCTCTCAAATAAATAAATAAAATCTTAAAAAAAAAAAGCCTATAACCTTCTTTCACTGGGTAAACAAATATCTGAGTACTGCATGCTTATCATATATCCTTAAAGACAGTCCTTCATGTTTTTCAGCTCAGATTCCAAATGAAAATGTTTGAGAGCATTGACTCTACAGCCACAAGGTCTGGCCCTGATCTTTGGGCTGAAATCTGTTCCTGTCTACCAAATCCTGACCAAGAAGATGGTTCCAGCAATGCTTTCTCAGACTCCTTTATGGATTCTTACCCTGCGGGCACAGGCCAGAGGGAGGCCCCAGAATTTGCTGTTCAGCCAGCTACAAAGCCTTGGGCTCCCTTGCAGGATTCAGAAGTGTATTTAGCAACTCTAGGTAAGTTAGATGGCTTGCTTTTCTTTCTTTCTTTCTTTCTTTCTTTCTTTCTTTCTTTCTTTCTTTCTTTCTTTTTATCAGAAGTTGGTGGTTTTGTTTTTGTTTTTGTTTTTAAAGATTTTTATTTATTTATTTGACAGACAGAGATCACAAGTAGGCAGAGAGGCAGGCAGAGAGAGAGGAGGAGGAAGCAGGCTCTCTGCTGAGCAGAGAGCCCGATGCGGGACTCGATCCCAGGACCCTGAGACCATGACCTGAGCCGAAGGCAGAGGCTTTAACCCACTGAGCCACCCAGGTGCCCCAGAAGTTGGTGGTTTTAAGGAAGCATGTTGGCATGTGGAAGTTCAGTTTCATCCCCTGGTTTCTATTCTTTTTTTTAAGATTTTTAGTTTATTTGACAGAGAGCGAAAGAGCACAAGAGCCACAGGTGGGTGAGGGGGAGAGGAAAGCTCCCCGCGGAGCAGAGAGCCCGAGGTGGGGAACTTGGGGCTTGGCTCAGATCTCAGGACTCTGGGATCATGACCTGAGCCAAAGGCAGATGCTTAACTTAACCGACTGAGCCACCCAGGAGCCCCTCTATTCTTAATTATTATTTTTTGTCCTCACCACATGTATTTGTTAGATGTAATTCTAAGGGGGTGTTTCGGGTTGGTTGTTGGGAAGGAGCACCCTTTACCTTTATTTTTTTAAGATTTTATTTTTTAAGTAATCTACACCCAATGTAGGGCTTGAACTTACAACCCTGAGATCAAGAGTTGCATGCTCTACTGAATGAGCTAGTCAGGCACCCCAGGGGCACCCTTTTCCGTGTATATCCCTTTAAACAGTCTTTGTTACCTCCTGCCTCTGACTGTTCTCATCTGAATTCTGCTTCATTTCTTGGCATCCTATGGAACGCTCTTGGCTATTATTGGTTGCCCATATATTGATAACTCAAAAGTGTCAAACATTATGCCATCCTGAAAGAAAAGGTCCCCAGAGCTGCACATGGATTTTTTTTTTTTTTTAAGATTTTATTTATTTATTTGACAGACGGAGATCACAAGTAGGCAGAAGAAGCAGGCAGAGAGAGAGGAGGAAGCAGGATCCCCGCCAAGCAGAGAGCCTGATGCAGGGCTTGATCCCAAGACCCTGGGATCATGACCTGAGCCTCAGGCAGAGGCTTTAACCCACTAAGCCACCCAGGTGCCCTTGCACATGGATTTCTGATGAAACTCTTATATTGAAAAACTACTGTATGAAAAAACTATAATATTAAATGGATTGATTGTTGGAGTGGGAGCATGTTGACATAAAGTCATTCTACCTCGTTAGTCATTTAATTCTTCTTTAATCATTTTTTAAAATATTTCCTCAAATAGCTGTCCTGTGTTATTATTTAAGTGTTAGTATTTAGAGAGACTCCGAATATAGGAAAGAGAGTCAGATTGTCCCATGCAAGGGGAAAGAAATGTATCAGTCTAGGGAAGTGATTGCTTTAGAATTGTGGTCTCCTTTTATTATTAAAAACCCATGAGGCCCATCTGTGTGTCACAAAACCAAACCTGGGAATAATCATTTGAGGAAGGAAAGGCAATTTAGGAAGAAGCTTTTGAGGAAGGGCATAAAGAATCAGAATAGAGTTTACATGATCTCTAAGAAATACCTTGGGAAAACAAAAGGAGTTTTGTTAATGAGGTACTGGAGGAAAAAGATGTGGGAAAAACACAAGTGGAATGATGGATAACAAGAAACATCCAGGTGTAATGTGAAATTTTTCTGGAAGCCACCAAAGTTAGGATAGTAATACTTGCAGCTGTGGCCAAGGAGGTTGACAATTCTGTTCTGTGGCAGTCAGAACATCTGCTTAATGATGATGAGGAGAAGCAGCAGCAATAGTCTAAGAAAGCTGGAGAAACAGATCCTATGGCTTGTTGGTACTCTGTGCCCAGGGGTTGTAAGAAACTTTCATGGATTCGGTGATGATTTGATTGGTGAAGACTGGTTTGGAAGGTTAAAACTCCACAGATCTTTTCTAAAATCAGTTAAGAAGATGATTAAGGGGCACCTGGCTGCTCAATCAGTAGATCCTGGCTCTTGATCTCAGGGTTGTAAATTTGAGCTCCACATTGAGGTAGAGATTACTTTAAAATGTTAAAAAAAAAAATTTTTTTTTTAAAAGATGACTAAAATTTTATTCTCTGGGGGCACCTGGGTGGCTCAGTCGGTTAAGCATCTACCTTCGGCTCAGGTCATGATCTGATCCTGGGGTCCTGGGATCAAGCCCCATGTCCTCCCTCTCCCTCTGCCACTCCCATGCTTGCGCTCTCTCTCTTTCAAATAAGTAAAATCTTTAAGAAAAATTTTCATTCTAAGGGTGTCTGGGTGACTCAGTTGTTAAGCGTCTGCCTTCGGCTCAGGTTGTGATCCTGGGATCGAGCCCCACATCAGGCTCCCTGCTCGGTGGGAGGTCTGATTCTCCCTTTTCCACTCCCCCTGCTTGTGTTCCCTCTCTCACTGTGTCTCTGTCAAATAAAATCTTAAGAAAAAAAAAAGTTTTCATTCTCTGAAGGATAAGAGCCATTTCTGTGCCTGTGGCAGAATCTGGGAGACGGTAGCAGGCAGGCTGGGAGTATGCAGGGGTGCCTCTTTCTGCCTGCACAACTTAGATCACACCTAATTAGGGACTGAGCACACTCAGAGAGGGGAAGACTTTGGTTTTTTTTTTAGATTTTTAAAAAAAAAATTTATTTGACAGACAAAGATCACAAGTAGGCAGAGAGGCAGGCAGAGAGAGAGAGGAGGAAGCAGGCTCCCCGCTGAGTGGAGAGCCCTATGTGGGGCTTGATCCCAGGACCCTGGGACCATGATCCGAGCCAAAGGCAGAGGCTTTAACCCACTAAGCCACCCAGGCGCCCCATAGTGGGGGAGGGGGAGACTTTTTCAAGTGTCAAAGAGTACCTTCCACCTTTAGAACCAAGGCAAGACAATAAAATGATTGTTTTTATTCCCAGATAGACCTAAATCAAAAAGAATGTGGGGCGCCTGGGTGGCTTAGTTAGTTGAGCATTCCACTCGTGATTTTTGTCAAGGTCATGATCCCAGGGTCATGAGATTGAGCCCCTGGTTGGGCTCTGCACTTGGCAGGGAGTCTGCTTGAGGTTCTCTCTCTCCCTTTCCTTCTCCTACCCGCCCCACGCATATGTATGCTCTTTCTCAAATAAATAAATCTTAAAAAAAAAAAAAGGCTCCACTATGAGCAGCAATTAAAAACTCAGCCAGCTCAATGTGAGATCCATATAATTCTTTTCACATCCTCAAGGAGGCAAAAACTCCTCAAATATTTAACATTTATCAAGTACAGATTTTTTTGCATGGGTGAGCTCCTGGTGGTAACTTGAAGCAACTAAAGGTACTTTTTGTTTTGATATGTGGGTGCTAGCTGATGTGGCTTGTTTAGAAATGAAAACAGGATTGCAAATCATAAAGTTTCAGTTGGGTCTGGGCTTGATATTCCCCCTCCCCTTCCAAAAGGCCATCATTTACCCATTCATTACCATTGAAGGCAAGACCACATTAAAGGAGAAGACAAATGGTGATCCACTTCCTTCTATTCTTTAGTTGTTCCTAAATTACACTTAAAATGCAAAGGAGAGTAATTAAACATCTATCATCAGGAAGCCATGTAGACCACTCTCACTGGGATTACAAGATGTTTGTTTTTATTAGGTTCCAACATCCAGGCCACAAGTTGAATAACTTTTAGAAATGTTGGGAGATTGCCTTTCTTTAATCAAGAATTTAATCACTGATAGAGATCTTAAAGGTCTCTTCTTATTGAGTTCTCATCAAGTCAATTTTAGTGTGTAATGAACCATTGGATCTTTCATCATTTTCTCTAATTCTTTCTCATGAGATTTGGAAACTACTTCTTGTCATTATAAGAGAAAGAAAAACCATTAACTCCTCAGAGAGACTATTTTCAAGGAGTTGACACATGTCAAGCCAGGGAAAACAAGTAATGCCTTCGAGAGATACCTGCTGGCTTCTGCGATTTCAAAGAAAAGTGCCATTGATTTATTTATGAGAGCCTATGGCCTTTTTCCTTTCTGGGTTTAAACATGTATTTGATACAATACAGAATTAAGACATGGTGAAGGAAAAAGAAAAATGTATATTTCCCTTTACCTGTCCTTAAAAAAAAATGGGCTCTTTTGCAGGGAGTGTGGATGTACTCATTAGTGAGAGAAATTTTAAGTTGTCACCTTGCATTTTATTTTATTTTTTAAGATTTTATTTATTCATTAGAGAGAGAGAGAGAGAGACAGAGCACAAGCAAGGGGAGAGGCAGAGGGAGAGGGAGAAGCAGACTCCCTGCTGAGCTGGGAGCCTGACTTGGGGCTTGATCCCAGGACCTGGAGATCACTACCTGAGCTGAAGGCAGACACTTAACCGTTTGAACCACCCAGACGCCCCTGTCACCTTGCATTTCAGATTTAGTTTTATTTCATACTCACTTTCCTTGTTAAGCTGCTTCTCCTCTTCTCTTTAGAGAAGAAGCTGAAAAGAATCAAAGGTTTAAATCAGGAAGTGACTTCCAAGGACATGCTTCGAACTTTGGCCCAAGCCAAGAAGGAATGCTGGGATCGGTTCCTGCAGGAGAAGTTAGCGTCAGAATTCTTTGTGGATGGACTTGATTCTGATGAGAGGTAATTGGTTCTCAGTCCAGTTCCAGGTGACAGCATTGCATTGGGGACACTTCTCTTTCTCTAAAGAATTTGGGGAGAGTGACATTTGAGTCCAGATACTGGTTGATATCAACATCAGCTTTTCTAAGCTCAAAATCGTCCTTTTGACGGATGCTCTATTTGCTTAGTCCAGTAGCAGGTGTTGATATTATTATTTTTGCAAAAGAGCAAATACTCCGCCTATATCTAGATCACAGATTGAACGGAATTGAAGAGAAAGCATGGTCTTCATTCCTAAGTACACAGCATGCTTAAGAAAGTTGTAATAATCAACAATTGGAACTGTGTCTTATCTGACTCGCCATCGCCTTAGAGAGTTCCTGTCATATCGCAGGCATTCAAATTAGTATAGACTAAATGAATGAATTTCTTAAGCATCTACTGTATGAAGGCACTACTTATGATCTTATGGGGCTAAGGGTGCTGGGGAGATGTAAGGAACTTTTAGTATCCCTCCCTCATTTTTTTTTTTTTGGTCCCCACAACTATTTGGGGAGAGACAACAAATTTTTATAAAGACATATCTAATGAAATAAGGCAGCATAAGAAAAGAGCTGGGTGAGTGGAAGTGACAGAACATGCTTTGGGAGTTGAAAGACTCTTGAGCTCCCTGTGGGCTCTGGTGTTTGTGCCAGAGAAGAAGGTAGGACTTGAGGAGTATCTGCAGATGGGCTGGATGCAGAGAGGAGGGGAGGGCTTTCTGCCGCAAAGAGGGGAACGGTGCTCGACACCTGAGAAAGAGGCTCTGCCACTTCCTGGTTGTATGTTCTTGAGGAAGTAACCTGGGTGTGCCTCAGTTTCCTGCTCTGTAAAGCAGGAATAGTAGCTCTTCCCTCATCATGCTGTTGGGAGCGCTAAAGGAGTTACAGTGTCTCAAGTGCTTAGAACAGACCCAGCACCTGGTAAGTACAATGTAAACGTTAGCCATGAGTGTTAGTCCTACCGGAATTTTAAAGTTCAGTAAGAAATTATTCAAAATAAAAAACTGGTGAGGGAAGTAAAAGCCTGAATGTTAACAAAAGGTCTTAGGGAAACATCACCTAAGTTTGCAACACATCGTTAACATTGACTTTAAGAGTCCCATGATGTCAGATAAAACGGCTGCTGAAGTCGGGACTGTAGGTGAATAAAACTTGATAGTTACATTTTACTTTTCAACATACAAAGCATTTTCACTTACATTGTCTGAAATACTGCATCAGTGTGCCCCCAGATTCTTCAGAAATTAATGTGGCATCTAAAGTCAGCCCAACTACCTACCTTCTGAGGGTTCAGAAAATCATACACATTTTGCTCTTTTCTGTCTCTGAAGACTCAACCCAGCTGAGCCTTAAACTCCCCCAAACACAAGAGACTTGCAGATGTACACATTCCCAACCCATCGATCATTTGGTATTCTATCCTCTCTCCCCTTGAATGTTTGCCTCCTTTCCAGTTCTGAGAAGAAAAGACAAAATTTGCTCCTGCACAATTCTCAAGTAGGACGACTTCTTTTGAAAGCAGATCAGCACCAAGGCTCGAGTTAATGTTTCTGTGTGTCTGTCAGTACCTTACAATGATGTGATGATGTTCCCTTTTCTGTAGAAGCGACTGAAACAATTCTCTGAAAAGCGTGGGAGATGAAGATGAAATGCTCCTGGAGTGCCCTGGGCCCCTGAGTTGTGGGCACCCATTCCCCTGAGCCGCTGTCTGTGGGAACACTTCTTTCTATGAGTGTTAGAACAAGCACATCAGAAACAGTAGATAGGCATTTATTTGCAGACTTCAAGGTTTCTTTTTTAAACAGAGGCCATCTTTGGTGGAACCTTGTGGTTCTTCACATATGTGAAGGCCACAGGTAGGTGACTCTCCTCATGGCAATGCCTTTGGCAGAGGAGTAATGGGCTGAGAAATCCTACTGTCTATCACACGATTCTGCCATTTTAGTCGTCTAAAATCTGCTGGTGATGACTTGACCTCTTGGCTTAAGACTTTGGGCTATTGAAGAGCATAGAATAAGGCTTCCGTTATTTGTCATCATTCATAGTTTACTATGTATATCTCCTAAGCATTAGAGTGGAGGGTCTTGGGTACTTAAGGAAGGCGAGAGGGGGCCCTTCCCCCGCTCCTCACAGATCCAAACCCAAAAAGAGCCCTCTGGCACAGTGGCTATTTCTCTGTGGGAGAAATTGCCACGCAGATGTTTCCATCTTGGGGACTTGCTATAGGATGAAGTAAACAAACAAAAAAAAACCCACAAAAATGATGCTTAGTGCAGCTAACTGCTTTAAGTATAATGGAGTCTCGGAGTGCCTCAGGTATGGGAGATTTCAAGATGCTCGCTAATAATTTGGCATGTATTTAAATGTTTCCTCCCTTGGACAATTCCCTCTCTGGTTTTAAGGGAAAAAAGACAGGACCGAGGCATAAGCTCTTCTCCAGCTATTCTTGCCAAGCCTTCAGAGGCTGTGCGTTTGAAGGGGGCCTGGTGCTGCTTATAGCCAGTGCCCACTAGGGGGTAAATTATGCCACTGAGCTGCCAGGATGCACAGCTGTCAGAGGGGTATCGTTATCCCCCCTGTCCCCCCCCTTAGCAGTGAAAAACAATTGTAGGAAGAAATTGGTGGTGGGCGGGAAGGCAGCATTTGAGTAACTGAGATAATCATTAAGTAATTAATCAGCCGGGTCTGACGCGGCCACCCTTTCCTCCTGCTCTCTCCTAGCACCTTGGAACATTTCAAGAGGTGGCTCCAGCCAGATAAAGTAGCCATCAGTACAGAGGAGGTCCAGTATCTGATTCCTCCAGAGTCCCAGGTTGAGAAGCCAGCGGCTGGGGACAAGCCAGCAGCAGCGGAACAATAAATTACACACACACACACTGAGCAGCTGTCTTGGGTCCAGAGGGAACAGCAGAGAGCTCGGTGGAGCAGCAAGGAGAAATCTAGGGAGGGGGGAAGCCCACCCTCCCACTCAACAAAGCAAACAGCTGTGGGCCCCCGAGGACTTGCTTGGGGCTGGCGTGTGTGATTGTCGGATAAAGTGACCGCCCCAGTGCATGCTGGATCAACATATTGCTTTCCTCTGGGTCTCACAGCTTGCCTGAGCTCTGTCGCTGCAGGTGAGAAGTCCACTAAGACTCTAGCGAAGCAGCAAGTATGAAAGTATTTGGAGAAACCCATACCCTTGGGTTTAATATATAAGCTAAGTGAGCCATATTTTTTCTTTCCTCTTCTGGATGTTCCTGCCTGCGTTCCCAGCATTCCCTTGGTTAATTGTCAGGGGTGAGTGGGGGCCAAGGAGAATCAAGCCTGCCTCCTTGGGAACCACAGCCCATGTGGGGCTTCTCGAAGTTTGTAATAAATATAGGGACTTGAGGAAAAGAGGCTGCGCTTTTCACTTTTCTTGGGTCTGGTTTGTTCTTTGTGGAGAAAACGGGCAAAAGTGTGAAAACGGGTGTTTGTGTGTACCTATTTTTGATTTCATGCATGGTTTCTTCCCTAACTTCCTCTTGCACTTAAAAAGGGCCAGGCTTCAAATTAGACTTGTAAATATGGTGTTGGTATTTGACACCACTCCTGAATAGTTCCAAGTTCACTTGTGGCAGTTTTCCTGACTGAGCCTGTGTTTCCCTCCTTTATAGTGTTCTTGTTTAGCCTGTGTTGTATAAAACTTTTTGCATCAGAATAGCTGTGTGTGTGGTGCTCTTGACCTGCTCCCCCCCCCCCCCACAGAGAGATGCTCCCAGGCAGTGGGGAGGTAAAGACAAGTGAACGACAATGCAAGAGAGCAGGTTACCTTTGCCAGCCTTCTATTTTTAACATGCACCCTCCGACAAGGCAGACCTCGGTGCTCTGAGGGTGGGATTCTGTGGCTGTGGCTCCATGGAGCTTCTTCCTGGGTAATAGGTTTCAAGTCCCTAATGACAAGCAGGGCAACCCCCAAAATCTGCAGAGAACATGTGCCTGTATCTAAATCAAGTATTTGCTTTGTCTGAAAGGACAGGAATCAACCAGGTAGTTTGATAAACTTGCTGAATTATATGAATTTGGGGAGACATACTTTTTTTTTTAATTGATTGTCTTAGTTTTATTCCTCCTGCTTTTTAATAGTAGGATTCCTTTGACTTAAGAGAGTGACCTTTTGTGTTCCCCAGACACTTTGAGGAAGCCAGACACTGACAGTCACCTGGCCCTGGACTTGCAGGTTGCCATCCCCACCCGGGGTTCAGGTGCTAGACCACACTCTTCCTACAGGGCCATCTGATGACTTTCAGGTGGATAGATAGTTTTTGTGTTTTGTTTTTTTTAAGACTGAGTTTTCTTCTTCCTGCATGATAAACAAAAATTACGCTTTTCTCAGTAATTAAAAAAAAAAAAAAGTGGTAAGGTCTCAAAACACTTTCCTAAAGAGCAGCCCATCATCAGACAGAGAATGTATCCATACCAGAAAATAGTGTTTCTGTAATTCAGGCGAGATTCTAGCTTTGCCTTTTCCCTACCTCCCATTTTCTACCTAGGAAACACATTTTAGTGTGAGAAGGTGGAGAATTGAGTTAGAGGAACCGAAAAGGAACTTTTGGACTGGAAGGCTTTTAGCCCCATGTGAAAACCTGGGTGGGGTATGGGACAAAGGTCCCAGATCTTCGGCTCCCTGCTCACCTAACATTTTAGTAGAGGTAGATTGCCCAGAAGGGAGTCCAGTGAGTTGCAATTCTGATTTCTGATTGGCTTAGAGGTGACAACCTAAGTGATCGCATTTTTGGGGGATGGGGGGAGCAGGCTCCATGCCAAGCTTGGGGCTTGAACCCACAGTCCTGAGATCAAGACCTGAGCTGAAATCAAGAGTCAGATGCTTAACCGACGGAGCCACCAGGTGCCCCAGTGATGGCTCTCAAAAAAAGTGAAGCACCATTTACCAAAAAAAAAAATTGATATTAGCTCCCCAAACTGACTTACTATAATATAGACTTAACTTAGCTATTGAAATGGTACTAAACTTGAATCTGAGTCCTGAGTGCTATCTTACTGCCTTGTGGCTTATCGTGTGATCACAAGTAAGTCAAATGACCTCTTTGTGTTCCATTTCCCTTTTAGAAATTCTACTAACCATAGGAAAAATTGTATTGGCCAGAAATGCTGATTGGTTTCCTTTGACCCCGGCAATTCTGAAGGAGCTCCAGTTAGCACTTTCCCAAATCAGTAAAATTTTAGTTGAGAGGGCTTTTCTTATTACCCCAAGTGAAAGAGAAAGAGCAAACAGAGCAATATTTAATGCTAGCCCTTAGAGCCAAGTAAGGACAATTACCAGTAGGGCAAAGCAGAAATTATTTGGTATACCCAAAGAAGTCTGGGTTAGAGCCGGGGAGATAAGCTAAGTGACGGGTGACCACCATTGTTCTCTCTTGGCACATGGTGCTCATCACCCAGAGCTTGGTAAGGTCGGTGCTGGAATAGCCCAGACTTGTGTCCAGTCCTGTTCCAGAAATAGGCTCTGGATGTAGGCACAGAAAGTAAACAAACAACTCACCAGCTGTTGCCAAGCTGTGTCCCTCCCAGGCAGGCCTGCCCACCAGGACTATAGCTGGAGGAAGGGAAACACCCTGAAGCCACTCCCTGGCCCTGCCTTGAAGTCACTCCCCAAGGTTGAGAAAAGCTGTAGCCACAGGAAGCAGACATTTTCCTGAAAATTCCAAGCCATTCCAACCAGCTTTGGCCCTGCTTGAGTTAGAAGATTCAAGATGGGACACTGCTATGGTAGTCTTCGGGGTGTGGGAGAGCTGTGTACTTGAACCCAGAAGTGGGTTACTGAAGGCATAGATTCATTTGCCTAGGCCATATTTGTTGAGCCCCTGCACCGTGCATCATGGTGAACAGAGCAAAACCACATCTTGGAATGGTGGAGGGAGTGAGATGGCCTAGCTGATTAGCACTGTAATCGCTTGGGCTGCAGAATCAAGGCATTAGCACAGCTGCTTTAGAGCATGTGCACAGGAGCTATGAGAGCCCTAGGCCAGTCAGGGTGGGAGGTAGGAGAGAGGCTGTGTTAGGGAAGGTGAGTCCAAAAAAAATGGGTAGTGGTCAGACTGTGAGAATGGAGGGAGAGGAACGTGGGGGCATAATCAAGTCCCAGAAGAGGAAAACGGCATGTACATAGACCTAAAGGCAGAAGAAGGTATAGAGACTGGAAATTAGTTCGGTATATTGGGGTCATAAAGGACAAAGGAGGAAGCATCAAAAGATGAGGTTGGAAACTAAGAAACAAGGTCAGGTGTGAAGGGCTTTGTAAGCCACGTTAAGGAGCTTGGATTTTATTGTGGGGGCAAGAAGGAGCTATTGGGTTCACTTTTTTTTTTTTTTTTTTTTAAGATTTTATTATTTGAGGGACGAGGGAGCAGAGGGAGAGGGACAACCAGAATCCACACCAAGCGCAGAGCCCGATGCGGGACTTGATCCCATGACCCTGAAATAAGGACCAGAGCCGAAATCAAGAGTGGGACGCTTAACCCACTGAGCCATCCAGGTGCCCAACTAATGGGTCATTTTAAGAGGAGCAGTGACAGGATCAGATTTGGATCTGGAAAGACGGTTAGGGCTGCCATGGATACCACATGATTAAGTTGATTAGGGAAGCACAGATTCACATTTGGCAATGGTATGTCCAAATGAATAATGCAATTAGGTGGCTTGTAGTTTTCCCTTATTTATATTTTCTAGCTTAATTTCTTTGAAGTTACTGTTTCACCATTACAGAACAAATAGAATCCTGTTTGGCAGATTGCAAAGATCAACATGTCAATCTCGTCCCATCCTTTCATCCTACAGTATGATGGGGCCACTCCTCACTTGGGACACTGGGTCAGTGTTCCCTCCCACTCTGTCTACTTGTGCTCTCTCTGTGTCAAATAAATAAATAAAATCTTAAAAAAACAGCATGAAAGAAAGAGGTGGCTGACGACACATGAGTAAGAAGAAACCAACAAAAAATTTAACAAGTTAAATGGCTACACGTGGGCTCACATGTCAGTTTAGAATAGCTGGAAACTATTCCAGACATGGGAGAGTTGTACTCACGGTAAGCTTTCTTCCATAGGCCTCCCTCTGAGGTTCTGAGGAAAAGTGGGAGCAGGGCGGGAAACGGGGGAGGGCTTTCCTTCTCTGTGGTGGTGGTGTGAGCACACAGGACTTGGTAAGGCAGCTGCTGAGGGAAGGCAAAAAGCCTCAGCTGCTTCTGCAATCCTCTTATAAATTAAAGCCTTAAGCCCCTGGGGAAGGGGCAACGGAGTTTTGCTTCGGGGGAGTGATAAAAGCAAAACTCACCTGCTTCTGGGTGAGGAGTCAAAACCTTTTTGCCCTTCTTTAACACAGCCAAAGATCCATTGCTTCAGTGAGTAAGAACAGAAGCAAAATCCCTCTATCCCAACGGGAAAGCAGGAAACAATCATAGGCTGAAGATTCAAGCAAGGGTCTGGTCTCCGGGGTGGGAGGGGGAGGACAAGAAACTTGGGCCACCCCAAACCAACCACAGATATAAGGCAGGATTTGGCTTTCAGAGGGAGTGGGGAGAAAGCCTCACTCTTGCCCTCGGGATGTTGTCTAAGACTAAAGCAGAACCTGGATAACAGACACACACATCCTCAGCCCACCTGCCCCTGTGTGTCCTGCCCCTCCAGGAGCCTACCAGCACATGGCAAGCAGCGGTCTATTGCTGATGGAGGGGAAGGCATGCGGGGAAGGCTGAGAAGCTGAGGGCAGAGCAGGAGCCCAGAAAAACTCTCTGACACCCCAGTCCCTACTCTAAGCAGCCCACCAGCAGAGGAATTCAAAGACTGTGACATACGGAGGTAATGGTGGGAACAACAAACCCCAAACTCTACCTGACTCCTAACGACTGCTTGAACCCCACAGACCAACAGAAATTCCAGCCATAAATACCATTTACCTCAGCCTCTGCTCTTTACACAGGATGGGCATTCAGTACAAATTTATGAAACATACATGAAAAGGCAAGAAAGAAAAAAACCCCAAACCATCGTCAAAAGATACATCAACAGAACCAGACTCCCAGATGACAGATTTTGGAACTACTGGGTAGGGACCTTAAAATAATAATGACTAATATGTTAATGGGTCTAGTGAGAAAGGGTGGGCAACTTGCAGGAACATATGGGGAGTCTCGGCAGAGACATGGAAACTATTAAGAAAGTTAGATGGAAATGCTAGCAATAAAAAACTTGGTATCAGAGATGAATTTCTTCAACAAGCTATTCCATAGGCAGGCACAGCTGAGGAAAAAAGCAATGAACTTGAGAAAGGTCAATAGAAATCATCCAAGCAGAAACACAAAGACAAAAAGGAGTAGGAGTAAGAAAAGAAAAAAGAAAACCAAGCCTCCGAGATTGGTGGGAAAATACCAAACAGTCTAATATATGCACCATTTGAGTCCCAGAAAGTGAAGAAGGAGCGCATGGGGCAGAACTATTTGAAGAGATGATGGTTACAACACGAACAAGGACGTGGCACTGAGGGCACAGAGAGATGGATGTAGGAAGCATGAGGGGAAGAGCCACCAGAACTTGGCATCCGAGTGGAAGGAAGCGGGAGGGAATAGGAAGGGGGAGCATGGCACTTGGGTTTGGTAGTGGCGGGTGGTTAGCAAGTGGTGGTGCAGGGATGGCCAGCCTGGCTTAGCCCGCTGCAGAGCCTTGCTCCGTGGGTGGGCAGACTGGGTGGACCTTTGCTTCTTTATGCCCCACCCACCCCTGGGAGGCTGTGCTAAGGGTCGGTGCACTGCCTGCCATGAGTCAACTTGTGGCTAAGAGGTATACCCCTTTCCCCACCCACCTATCCCAAGTGCTGGCTGTCACAGATTGTTCTGAGGTAAAGGTCTTCTCTTCCGAGGTGGGCTTCCCTCTCTTCATGCTGACCTGATCCACTTTAAAAAATCAGTTCTTTTGCAGAGAAGCAGGGAGGGAGGAGGCAGTGGTGGGTGAGAGGGATGGGATCTGTGCATGCATGCAAGTGTGCACAGGAAAAGGAGATGGGCTCTGCAGAGTTTATGAGCATTTTATTATTCCCATCCCCCCTTTTTTAAAAGTAGGCTCCACACCCAACATGAGGCTTGAGCTCACAACTCCGAGATCAAGAGTTGCACGCTCTACCCACTTAGCCAGCCACGCACCCTGAGTTTTGGGGCATTTTAAAGAATAGGGCCACTTTTGGCTTTCTATCCTTTGTTCTTTTTGGATGAGGTTATCCACTGGTAACTTGGCAGAGGCCAAGGTGCAGTGTGATCTTCAGCAGAGTGACCAAATGAATCGTGAGGTCTGGGAGACAGGATGGAGGGTGTAGGCTGGATAAGGGCACAGTAGCGTAAATTCACGGTTGTTCAAATAACCATCTAAAAACTATGCTTATTGGGACGCCTGGGTGGCTCAGTTGGTTAAGCGGCTGCCTTCGGCTGAGGTCATGATCCCAGCGTCCTGGGATCGAGTCCCACATCGGGCTCCTTGCTCGACGGGGAGCCTGCTTCTCCCTCTGCCTGCCACTCTGTCTGCCTGTGCTCGCTTGCGCTCTCTCTCTCGCTGGGATCGAGTCCCACATCAGGCTCCTTGCTCGACGGGGAGCCTGCTTCTCCCTCTGCCTGCCACTCTGTCTGCCTGTGCTCGCTTGCGCTCTCTCTCTCGCTCTCTGACAAATAAATAAATAAAATCTTTAAAAAAAAAATAAATAAAAACTATGCTTATTGATTGATAAACTCACATGATGCTGGTTTCTTCTTCTTTTTTCTCCTTCTCTTCCCCCTGCCCCTTCTTCTCCCCCTCTTCTTCTTCTCCTTCTCCCTCCTCCTCCTCCTTCTTCTTTCCTCTGCCCAGCTCAACATTTTTATTTTTTTTTTTAGTATTTTACTTATTTATTTGACAGAGAGAGAGAGAGAGAGAGAGCACAAGCAGGGGGAGTGGCAGGCAGACAGAGAGGGAGAAGAAGGCTCTGTTGAGCAAGGAGCCCAATGCAGCTCTTGATCCCAGGACCTTGGGATCATGACCTGAGCCAAAGGCTTAATCAACTGAGCCACCCAGGGGCCCCAACATTTAAAAAAAAGATTTATTTGAGAGAGAGAGTGCACAAGTGCAGGGGGAGGGGCATAGAGAGGGAGAGAATTCTGAAGCAGACTTCCTGCTGAGCATGGAGCCCCAAATGGGGCTTGATTCTGAGATCAAGGACCCCGAGATCATGAGCCTAAATCAAGAGTTGGACACTTAACCGACTGACCCACCCAGCTCAACATTTTTATCAATGACTTGGATAAGTGCATAGAAGGCATCTTTACCAAAAATGAGAGGATAGGTAATTGACTAGGCAACAGAATCAGACTCTAAAATTTTTTATAGACTGCAATGATGGGACAACGTATGAAATCTGATAGGGATAAATAGGAAGCTCTTCACTTAGGATTAAAAAAAATTTACTCCACAATTAGAAGACAAAAAAGTACTATGTACTAGTTTGTTCTAGTGACATAAGCCAGACTCAGTCTAGATTAAGCCCTAGAGCGACATCAATTGGGAAGGACAAAAGTAGAGCGAGCCTCAAGGTCAGCTGGATCCAAGGACTTGGATAGTATCTTCAGTCTCCTCTTTCTTTCACTCTTAACTTTTCTCTATTTCTTCATGTGTAGGTAGCTATAGCAGGTAGAAACCTGGGAGTTCTACACATCATCTCAGTTTAGCAAATCCAACTCCTCCAACTCTATATAATAAATCCAAGGAAAGGACTCTGATTGGCCAACCTGGGTTACATGCTCATTGAACCAAGTGCTGTGACCAGGGACAGGATATTTTCATTGGCTGAGCCTAGGTCATGGACCCAAACCTATGGCTACAGGCACAGGGTGCTGTGGTTGGCAATCCCACCAGAACCATTTGAGAATGGGAAGTGGGAGAGTGCTGCTACCTGCAGAAAAGCACAAGGGATGCTGAGAAACCAAAACAACAGATGTTCAGTGTCTTTACAGTCCAATTGAATCAGTAGTGTTGTGTATCTGCCAACATTTGTAATTCTAGGAATCGACAGTGGAAATGTACTTAGGGCTCTAACAGTGTAAGAATACACCCTGCACTGGCCACATGACTCTGAAGCATCATCTGGGTACTAGGAAAGAGGAACACTGACAAACTCACGTTACTGCCTGGAGGACGGATCCAGATGAAGGAGGCTCAGAAGACCATCTCATTTAAAGAAAGGTCAAGGCAATACAATGTAGACTGGAAAGAGAAGATACAATAGACATAGTTGGCCTTCAAATATTTGGAGGAGTCTTGAGTAGAAAAATGAAACACTGACATACAACAGACAAACTAGACCACTGAGGGTAAGTTTCAGGGAGGTCATTACCATTCCGTATAAGGTAAACTTTCAAATAGCTGTCTAAGAATAGAAAAGGCTGTCTTATAAAAGGTAGTAAGTTCCCTGTCATTGGAAGTGTTCAGTCAGGCATCAGGGATGTTGTAAAGAGGATTCCTGTATATCACAGAAAGTTGGATCAGGTGACCCCTAAGGTCCTTTCCAGTTATGAAAATCTGGTTGGGCACCTGGGTGGCTCAGTTGGTTAAGCAACTGCCTTCTGCTCAGGTCATTATCCTGGAGTCTGGGGATTGAACCTCACATGGGGCTCCCTGCTTGGCGGGGAGTCTGCTTCTCCCTTTGACCTCTCCCCTCTCATGCTCGCTCTTTCTCTCTCAAATAAAGTCTTAAAAAAAAAAAGTCTATGGCTGTCCATTGGAGACCTACAGGTACTTGCTGCTAGTAAGTCAGCTTTGAACTCCCCAAAATCTGGGAGGGAGAGCTGGTGAGCTCTTTTTCCTCTCTAGATGATAATGACCCCTTCCAATCAGTCAGATGCAGAGCCCTCCAACAATTCCTATCTTAGCCCAGCCCTGTGGGGCAGACTCTCCAGCAGGGAGGATCACAGAAAAGCAGTCCTTGTACTATTTCATGTCCTCTGAATGCCCATCACGAGACAAGGACTGGGATGTAGGCAGTTTATTTTAGGGAGCAGGCAGGAGTAAGGGAGTAAGGAGAATGAGACAGGATAGGGTACACTGAGTGGTTCATTGTGGGTAGTTAGGGCTCAGTCCTCCTGGGAATCACTCTGTGGAGCCTTAAAGATCACAGCTCTGAAGGCCCTCATTAAATGATGGGGAAATCTGGGCTTTAATTCTACCATCATCCATCCCTCAGTGGTTGAGGCTTGTCATTTGGGAGTGTTAAGCTCCTGCTACTTCCAAGGTGCCCTGCAGAGGCTGAGAAAAGCCTCCCACAGAGAAGGAGAGGGATGGTCTAATTCCTGGACCCAATTCCTTTTTTTTTTCTTAAAGATTTTATTTATTCAGAGAGAACAAAAGAGAGAGAGAGAGCAAGCACAGAGAGAAGAAGCAGGCTTCCTGCTGAGCAGGGAGCCCAATGTGGGGCTCCATCTCAGGGATCATGACCTGAGCTGAAGGCAGACGCTTAACCGACCGAGTCACCCAGGTGTGTCCCCCCACCACGGACCCAATTCCTAACAGGAGTGGGTGGGTGGGTGGGGTTCTCACACACCAGCAGGATGTCCAAGAATTCAGCTTGATTTTATCCCTATCTACCCAGAAATTGTAGCAGATTCCACAGGGTAAAGGTTCAGTCCCCCAAGACTGACCCCCACCCCCCACTTCAGATGCCAGTCGCAAGCCCCAGGCTGTCACTTGTGCTTCTGACCAACTGCCAAAGATTGGAGTCTCCAGCCACCTCCTCCTTAGGTTCAATTAATTTGCTAGAGCAGCTCCCAGAACTCAGGGAACCACTTCATATTTTTTTTAAAATTTATTTGACAGACAGAGATCACAAGTAGGCAGAGAGGCAGGCAGAGAGAGAGATGGGGAAGCAGGCTCCCCGCTGAGCAGAGAGCCCAATGTGGGGCTCGATCCCAGGACCCTGGGATCATGACCCGAGCCGAAGGCAGAGGCTTTAACCCACTGAGCCACCCAGGCGCCCCACATTTATGTTTATTAAAAGATGTGATAAAGAATACAAACCAACAGTCAAGATGAAGAGAAACATAAGGGGAAGTATGGGGAAAGGCCTGAAGCTTCCATGCCCTCTCTAGACACACTACTCTCCACAGCCTCTGCGTGTTCACCATCTCAGAAGCTCCCCAACCCAGTCCTCTTGGGTTATTCTGGAGGCTTCACTGCACAGTCACGATTGAGTCCCTGGCCATTGGCTGATTCAGCCTACAGCCCCTCTCCCCTCCCTGGAGGTTCCCACCCTCTAATCACATAGTTGTTCCTCCTGGCAACCAGCCCCTGCCTTTGGGGTGGGGTGGGGGGTCCATAAGTCACCTTCAGTAATAACAAGACATTTCTTTCACTTTTCTGACTCTGATATGTTTTCAGAGACTGTGGATGAACACCAAAGATATCTGGGAAATATATTGTTGTCATTGGAATGACCAAGTATACATGTCCTATAAATCAGTATAACACAGATGGGAAGCCGCAAGCACGCCCAAAAACTGTCCACCACAGCTGCAGCTGGACACAGAGGTGGGCTGAAGGGATGTGGGGCAGGGCGCCACCAGCATCTGCCCTGGTCCCTTTCCCACCTGGTCCAGGACCTAACAGGGACAGCAGAGGAACTCTGATTTTCACGGTCTAGCCTCTGTGGCCCAGTGGGGTCTCCTGGTTGGCTAAATCGGCAGAGCCTTGTCTGATGCCCACCTATAGCTCTCTTGGGTTGTAGTCTCCCTTCTGGGCTGAGATCCCTCACTGCACTGTCTGGGCTGAGGGCGCCAGGGCACTGGGCTCTCCAGGCTGCCACCTGTTCTATTCTATACCTACATGTGAGCTTGGGACATGATGACATTAGGGACATTGGCTGCACTGCTCACTCTACAATGGTCAAGGCCAGAACTGGTTAAAAGCTGGATGGAATCCAAGTTTCCTCTGCTGATGGCCCATTATTTCTTTTTCTTTTTTTTTGGACAGGCAGAGATCACAAGTAGGCAGAGAAGCAGGCAAAGAGAGAGGAGGAAGCAGGCTCCCCGCTGAGTGGAGAGCCCAATGCGGGGCTTGATCCCAGGACACTGGGATCATGACCTGGGCCGAAGGCAGAGGCTTTAACCCACTGGGCCACCCAGGTGCCCCATGGCCTATTACTTCTTAAGAAGCTAAGACTAAGGGACGCCTGGGTGGCTCAGTTGGTTGGACGGCTGCCTTAGGCTCAGGTCATGATCGTGGAGTCCTGGAATCAAGTCCCGCATCGGGCTCCCAGCTCCACGGGGAGTCTGCTTCTTCCTCTGACTTTCTCCTCGCTCATGCTCTCTCTCACTGCCTCTCTCTCAAATAAATAAATAAAATCTTTGAAAAAAAAAAAAAGAACTTCTTAAAAAAAAAAAAAAGAAGAAGCTAAGACTAAGAATGACCGAGAATTCAAAGACCCTGAGAGACCTCACCCAAAGCCTTGGAGACACCTCAAAGATGGGAAATCAGTGCACTAATGTTAGAGGCAGAATTCCTGTCCAGCGTGGAGGACCAATCTGGGTTGGTCTGTGACTCCAGTTACCACTCCTCCAGCCTCCTTGGTCAGAGTTCTGAAACCTTTCTCTCTCCCGGTCTTCTCTCTCCCTTACCCTCACATTCCTGAGTTGGACTCACTGTCTGTCATGTTAGTTACCTCCCACCAGGGGGCGACATCACCTCTGATGGTTGCACCCCCCCACTCCCTAATTTGGCCTCACTTCTTGCCATCCCTGCTCAATGCTCTGATACCCATTTCACTTTCACCCCCTGGGAGAAGGGAGGCTGAGCTGTAGGTATTTATGGTGAATTTGGGGTGAAATGGAACCAAGGGCCTCCCTATGGCAAGGAGGGGGTGGGTGTGGGTGTGGGTGTGTGTTGGGGCAGGGTCCGATTTTACGGTCGTTAGCTTAGGGCAAGGCAAATGGCTGGCAAATGTTACCAGCCAGAGGAAGAGCCTGGCCAGCAAATCGACTGAAACCCACCTGAGATGTCAGAGAGATGAGACAAAACACTGGCTTTGCGCCCGGCTCAGGGCAAGGCACTTTCCTGGGATGGGAGCGGGGAAGGGTGGGCTGACTCCTCTCACACCTGTCCCATCTTCCCTCTCTTCCTCCCTCAGGCCCTCTCCATTTGCTCTTCAGTGGGGGCTCCTCTCCCCCTGTGCCTCTCGTTGTCTGTTTCTGTCTCAGACTCTGTTGTGCTTTGTTCATCAGCCCTCAGTTTTGCGTCGCCGAGAATCCGAGACTCCGTCAACCATCTCATTATTATTATTATTATTTTTTGCCTCTTCACATTCTCTGGGTCCCTAAATACGCTTTGTTTCTCTTTGTCCAAGAGACGGTGCCTGCCTCTGACTCGACCTGTTTTTCTGTCCATGTTTCCAGAAGCCCTTTAACTCCCGAACGGAGTGGCTTTTCTGAGAGCGGAGCCTGGGACGGCCACCCAACGTGAGGAGTAGAGGTGGCTAAGGACATTTCCAGCCCAGCAGTCGTCATGGCAACAGCCAGGGCGGGCCAGGCAGGGGACTGCTGAACCACGTGGGCTTGACCTTTCTGCGGGGTGTCACGTTTGAGCGGGAGCTGGGAAAAAACAGCAACAACTGCTTCTCTCTGCCCCAGCCCTCAGCCTTCCAGGCTGGGCTGAAAGGAGAGAGGGAGAGAGGAAGAGAGGCGAACTGGGACAGCTGGACACAGGGTGAGAGGAGAGACGTGCTAGCCAGAGCCATCTAGAGAAACCATGGGAGAGAGGGGAGCGAGCACAGGCAAGCCCACACCGCTGCGGGTTGTCACCAAGACTCCCACTGTGAACTGACCTGTGGAGGGCACCAGACATCATTCCTGGAGGCTCCGCTCGCCCTTCGCCAGTCTCGGCTCTGGGTAGGTGGTTGCAAAGGTCAGTTCCCCGCACTCAGAGCTCCCCTCCAGACGCCTTCGGATCACATGTCACTTTTTCCATATTGCAAAAGCTTCTATTGCTTGAAGGAAAATATGCTAAAAGAAAAAAGAGCCAAATGATTCTTTCAAAAATAGAAATATTATAAATGCAAAAGTCCAAAGAAAGACACTCAAAATAAAAGGCATTCTAATCCTCCCTCTCCTTTTCCTGGCTCTGCAGGTCCCTCCACAGTTGCTTTGCAGGCCTGCCAGGTGAGCGAGGAAAGAAGAGGCTGGGTCCCCAAGGGCACAAGGAGGACTGCCAGATTTTTGGTAGCCCGAGTGTGACGGGAGCTTGGATTCACAACACTCCTCCCTGCCCACACTCACCCATCCTGCTCCTCATCTTTTCCCTATGGGGCAGACACACAGGCACCAGGAAGGGTGTCCATGTGCATCCTGTTAACCTCAGGAGGTTACCTACCTCAAGAGAGAGGTAGGTGAAGGGTACAGGGCAGCCTCAGGTTAGATCCATAGAGGATACAGCTCGCCTATGGATCTCCTTTCTACACTTTCAAGCTGTGGCCATACAAGAAATCTCAAGCCTTCTGGGAAACACTGCTATGGAAAACAAGAACCACCAATTGAGAATGAAAAAAAAAAAAGGTCTTGTAGTGTACTGAAAATCTACATGCAGGAAATACATGAAGGGGGCATTCACCAGCCAGGAGGTGGGTGATGACTTAACACACCAGCATTCCAGCCTTCTTCTATTCATCAGTCAACCCAAAATCCCCTTGGAGAACGGCCCTTGAGCACTCAGATAAGGGAAGGGGAAGTCTTGGGATACTTGGCAGGAGAGGGCACGGCAGACCAAGTGGGCATAAGTTAGCTTGCTTCCAAAAGGCTATTTGAAATGAGTCCTGATTATGTATGGTTGAAAGTGGTCAGAAGGTTACCAAAGATCCAGCAGTTGCGAGGCTAACCTCTCTTTCTCTGACTCACAGGTTTGTGTGCTGGACCTCTATTTGCAAGCTGATTGACATAACCTCCTAGTTCTGTCCCTACAGAATTATCAGTGACTCTTCCTGCCCCTTTCCTGGGGACAGAGTAGGTTCTGGGAACCTTTGGGTACCTGGGACTCCAGAGCAGCGGCCAGAGAGCAGGAGGTGGGTGCCTGGCTGCCCCTCACGAGGCCCAGGCTCCAGCCTTGCACACATGCACAGCACCATCCCTCTCCCCCCACGGCAGCTGTGTCCAGGGCCTTTTTCTTCTGCCTAAGTCCATCCCTCTAGCTCTGTCTTTTCTCCATCAGCCCTTCAACTCACTCCTGGTCCCCCTCCTGCTCAGTACCTGGGGCTGGGACAGTGCCCCAGGGATTTTTTTTTTTTAATTTCTTGGACAGTCTTGGAGCATCAGCACACCTGAAGTGGTGTAAACTCGGGAATGTGAGTCAGACTGGCAACTGCTCCCGCCAGGCCTGTCGCCCCTAGAATCCATCCCTTCTCTTTCCACTCATGCTCTGGGCCAGGCCTGCCTCAGCTTCGGGATCTGGAGGCTCACTGAGCTAAGACAGGCTATCTACTCTTTCATACCCCTGCCTTTGCTTGCTCCACTCCTTTGGTCAAAAATCTCTTTCCTGGTGAATCCATGTTCTGCTTCAAGACTCAGCTCTAATGCTACCTTACATGTAGAGCTCTCCTCAGTCTACCCCAGGCTACTCTGTTTCCCTTAGAATTTGTTCTCACCACTCTCAGAGCAGTCATGTGTCTGTTTCCACATCTGCCTCCCCACGGGAGGGTGTGCTGGAGTGGGCTGGATCGTACTGATCTGTGGAGCCCCAGAACTTGGCTCAGTGTTGCTCACTGAGTATTTGTGATTGCTGTTGGTCCTCCTCCAGAGTAGACCCGCTGGTGTAGGGTGTGAGCCAGAGAAGGTCTCAGACTCCCTAGAAGCATGGCAATGAGTACTGGGTGGCATGGGTCATGCTGCCCCTTACTTGCTAGACCACAGACCCATTGTGACCCAGGTCTTACAGTGCCAGGCTGGTTGCAAGACAGGGTACTTCTCACCTCTGGTAAGACCACAGCTTTGGCCCAATGGCACCCCATGGGACGGAGAAGCAACACCTGGCTAGCATCTGAATCCTTGGGCAGATGAATCCCATAGTTATTCCCTCGTCCTTTGGCTTTACTGACTCCCCTTGCTGCACTAGACAGAGCCCTGGAGAGTGGGCTCAGAGCAGGAAGAGAGGGCTGGAGGCATCCTTCCTGTCCTCCTCCCTCTCCCTCCTCCTGGATGGCTGCAGCTGTGCTGTGTGATGGGGAACTGAGCACAGTCTTAATTACTGCTCAGCCCTGCTCATTAGTGCCTCTGGAAGGCAGAGAAGCCCCGAGTTAGGACGTCTCGATCCTAAAGCCAGGGCCCCAGCTTTCCCGGGTGATCGCTAGTCCCATCTTTCAGGGGTTGGGTCTGTGTGACTGTGGATCCCTTTTTGGGCCTCGTGGAGCCGGAGAGAAGAGAAGGAAGGCCGGGCCCCCTCAGGGGCTCTCGCTCATGTGTATGGAGCATCACAGGGACAACATATGGTGGAACATGTGAAACTCCAGTGCCATCAGAGAAAAATGAACAAATGATTAAATAAATCAAATGTGCTCAAATCCAGCACACTGATGACTTACCTGCCTTTGGAGGGACTTAAGCAAGGAGCTGGGTGCATTGTTCAATTTTTTTTTTTTTTTTTTTTTTGGGCAGTGAAATGGAATAAAGAACTGTAAAGTGCTGAACACTGAACAAAAGAGAAGCTGAGTGAAGGAGAGGAGGGGTGGGTCCTGGAAATTATAAGTGAAAAGGCCCGGTACAATATCAGGGAAAAGTCCTTTACAATGCCAACTTGTAAATACCCTAGAAGATGATATGAGATAATACATATGAAAGCACTTTTTGAACTGTAAAGGGCTTTGGAAATAGAAGGTATTATTAGGTAATATTTCTGCTCAGTGCAGACTATAGAACAGATGCTGTGGGGAGGCTGGAGATTTATGATAATGACTCATCACCCACAAGGCACTCACACAGTTTAGGCTGTTTCATTTAATTAGTCGTTGCCTCTCATATACACTACTGTGGAAGCCTTCGAAGGGGCCTCCCCACCTCTACCTCCTCGCTAGTTCCATTCATTTTATATGCCACTGCCAGCTTAATTTTCCTGATGTGCAGCTCTCATCAGATACTTGCAATGATCCTCTCGCCCACTTCACAGAGCTTGGAGACCTTGGCTTCGCAGTCAAGAGTCTCCATGATCTGGTCCCACATGGCTCTCCCAACCTGATTTCCCTCCTTCCACCCTGAAGATGTAGACCCAGGGAGATCAAGTCCCTCAGCCAACACCACACAGACACAAAGTGGAAGATCCCCCCAATCAAGCCATCAAACCCCAGACACCCGACTCCAAAACCATCGCTCTTTCTAGCCCATCACCTCTTTCCTCTGATGGATAAGATGCAATGAAGATCTTTCCCACACAGAGCTTTTTCTCTTTGGAAAAAAATTCCCTCAGGACAAATTCCCAGGAGTGGGATTACCAGGTCATAAGACATTACTATTTTTATGGCTGCATGAATTGACATATGTTCGGCCAAAGGGCTGAGCTGATTTATGTTTTAGTCGGTGATAAATACACACAGCTTTCACCAGACCCTCCTTGCCACTGGGGTGTAACCTTTGAATAGATTGCTTCTTAAATAAGGTATTTCTTTGTTCTAGTTTGAGTTTCTTTGACTACCAAGGTGGAATATTTTCCATAACTCTATTTACTATGTGTACTTTATCATGTACAAATTATGTGTTCATATGTGTGGCTCATATAATTATTAAAGTCTCCATATATCAGAAGCTGCAACTAGATAAAAAGAAAAAGGAAAGGCAATCTTTAAGAGCAGGTATGGTTGGCTCTGTGAGATCAGCGCAGAGGTCCCTGTCCGACAAAGTCATGTAAATAAGCTGTACCTTGAATGAATCTGTAAAACAGAATTGAGGTCAACTGATTTAAAATACAGTCAGCAATTAAAGGGAGCACTTTGGAGAAGGCATTTCCTGACTGGGTCAATACTTTTCCTGACCCCTGTCATGTGTCATAACACTAACACCCACTACTTAATTTCCAAGTCATTTTAGTGACTACACATTTGTCCTGAAACAGCAATGCTTTATTTTTTTATGATGCATTAAAAATTATTTTATTTTTTGACAAAGTCATGTATACACACAATACAAAGATCAAAAGATCTAAAAGGATAGAGAGCGAAAACAACATCGCCTTCCTCCCCTGCTTTGTAGTCATCGAGTTTCCCTCCCCAGGGACAGATGCTATTCCCAATTCTTTATGTACCCTTCAGGGACATCCTATGCATATTTGAGCCTGTACGTATATATTCTTAATGGAAATGATAACATCCAATATAGCATACAATATGGGCTGATCCGTACTTTCCTGTTTTGAGAACATTCCCTATCAGTATACAGAAAGTTTAAATACATTTTTAAAACTAGAATACTCAATGGATATGCCCTACTCGAAGAAAACTCATTAAACAAAAATCTACATATATGAGGCAAAGTTTCAGGAGGTATTTATTTTGCAACTAAGCCTCTATTTGTATAGAAATAAAAAACTGGGGTGACTGGGTGGTTCAGTTGGTTGAGCAACTGCCTTCGGCTCAGGTCACGATCCTGGAGTCCCAGGATGGAGTCCCGCATCAGGCTCCCAGCTCAGCAGGGAGTTTGCTTCTCCCTCTGACCCTCCCCCTTCTTATACTCTCTCTCTCTCATTCACTGTCTCTCAAATAAATAAAATCTTTAAAAAAAAAAGAAATTTAGGGGCACCTGGGTGACTCAGTGGGTTAAGCCTCTGCCTTCGGCTTGGGTTGTGATCCCAGGGTCCTGGGATTGAGCCCTGTATCGGGCTCTCTGCTCGGCGGGGACCCCATTTCCTCCTCTTTCTCTCTGCCTGCCTCTCTGCCTACCTGTGATCTCTGTCTGTCAAATAAATAAAATCTTTACCAAAAAAATTTAATATTAAGCCAACTCCATATATTTCAGTTATGATTTATTTCATCAATATTATATTAATGTATTTATACAGAAACAGTCTGTGAAAGCTAAACAAAGACTGTTTAGCTTAGAAATTATTTACTAAGCAAATAAACTGTTAAAGATTATACTTTGGGGGACGCCTGGGTGGCTCAGTTGGTTAAGCGGCTGCCTCAGTTGGTTAAGCGGCTGCCTTCGGCTCAGGTCGTGGTCCCGGCGTCCTGGGATCGAGTCCCGCATCGGGCTCCTTGCTCGGCAGGGGGCCTGCTTCTCCCTCTGCCTCTGCCTGCCACTCTGTCTGCCTGTGCTCGCTTGCTCTCTCTCTGTCTCTGACAAATAAATTTAAAAAAAAAAAAAAAAAAAAAAGATTATACTTTGGGGGGCGCCTGGGTGGCTCAGTGGGTTAAAGCCTCTGCCTTCACCTCAGGTCATGATTCCAGGGTCTCTGCTCAGCAGGGAGCCTGCTTCCTCCTCTCTCTGCCTGCCTCTCTGCTTACTTGTGATCTCTGTCTGACAAATAAATAAATAAAATCTTAAAAAAAATTATATTTTGGTTAAAATGACATCCTGACCTGATCAGAGAGTGTGATTATATATTTGAAGAAGTTGGTTCTATATTCATGTGATATTATAGGAGATGTCTTTGCCATTAAATTAATAATATTACAGTGTAATAATCAGTTGATAGGGGTGCCTGGGTGGCTCAGTGGGTTAAAGCCTCTGCCTTCAGCTCAGGTCATGATCCCAGGGTCCTGGGATAGAGCCCTGCATCTGGCTCTCTGCTCGGCAGGGAGCCTGCTTCCTCTTCTCTCTCTGCCTGCCTCTCTGCCTACTTGGGATCTTTGTCAAATAAATGAATCTTAAAAAAAAAAAAATCAGTTGGTAATTGCTTAGGGTAGAGAGTAGGGGAAACTCACTGCACAAGGATCTGAAGTATCAGAAATGTTCTGTACTTTGATTCGGATGGAATTAAAAGCATGTATATATATTTGTAAAAAAAAAAGAGAATAAGTTGATTCTATGTAATTCTTGTGTTTTTAAAAAAGATTTTATTTTATTTATTTGACAGAGAGAGAGAGACTGCGAGAGTGGGAACACAACTGGGGGAGTGGGAGAGGGAGGAGGAGACATCCCCCTGAGCAGGGAGCCCAACTTGGGGCTCGATCTTAGGACCCTGGGATCATGACCTGAGCCGAAGGCAGACGCTTAATGACTGAGCCACCCAGGTGCCCCTAATTCTTGTATTTTTTTAAAAAGATTATTTATTTATTTATTTATTTATTTGACAGACAGAGATCACAAGTAGGCAGAGAGGCAGGCAGAGAGAGAGGAGGAAGCAGGCTCCCCGCGGAGCAGAGAGCCCGATGTGCGGCTCGATCCCAGGACACTGAGATCATGACCTGAGCCGAAGGCAGAGGCTTTAACCCACTGAGCCACCCAGGTGCCCCTAATTCTTGTATTTTTTTAAAAAGATTTTATTTATTTATTTGAGAGACAGCACAAATCGGGAGAGGAGCAGAGGGAGAGGGACAAGGAGACTCGTGTTGAGAATGGAGCAAGACACAGGGTTCAGATCCCGCAACCCTGAGATCATGACCTGAGCTGACATCAAGAGTTGGACGCTTAAACGACTGAGCCACCCAGGCGCCCCTGTGTAATTCTTATATATATATTTTTATAATTTTTAAAAATTTTATTTATGTAATTCTTATATTTTAAACAAACAAACAAACCCACAAATGTAATCATTCCAAGTGTAACAATTCCACCTGTGCAGTTTGCAATCTGTTCAACAAACACCAACATCTCCCAGCATAAAGAAAGGGCTCTCAGTGCTAGCTGACATGAGATGTGCAGTCTGGGGTCATCAGACTTCTTGGTAGCGTCCAGCACACCAAGGCCCTGTGTCCAACATGGCACAAGACTAGATTTCTGCCATGGATTGCATCAAAGGGTTGGGGCATGCCCTACAAATATCCCCAACTTTTTCTAATCACTGACCCTGGGCGGGGGCATCTATGGGTTTATTAAAAAATGTCCTGTGCTTTCAGCCTATGCCATCTTTATGGGTGTGAGTCTCATGTGTTTACTACCTATGTGTAAAGCAGCTTTTACTGTTCGTGCCGACATTACTTTGGAGCAGCTGAACTGGCACTCTGTGGAATGAGCCATTGTTCACCCTATCTGCGTTCGGTATGAGCTTTTAAACTTTGATCTTCTCTCTCGGAATTTATGTTCTCAGACTTAGGGTCTTAGCTCTTCTAATGCCTGCTTTTTTTTAAAAAAAACAATATTTTATCTATTTATTCAACAGAGACACAGCGAGAGAGGCAACACAAGCAGGGAGAGTGAGAGAGGGAGAAGCAGGCTACCATGGAGCAGGGAGCCCAATGCTGGGCTCTATCCCAGTACCCTATGGTCATGATTCAAGCTGAAGGCAGACACTTAACAACTGAGCCACGCAGGCATCCCTAATGACTGCTTTCTAATTGTAGAGTTAGAATGTATCATACAAGGAAGTTGATTCCTTCGTTTGTTCATTCATGTGGTTTTCACTTTCATTTTCTCCAAATCTTTGCTCAAATATTACGTCCTCAATGTGGTCTACGCCAATAACTCTATTTAAAATGGAAACACTTGGGGCGCCTGGGTGGCTCACTGGGTTGAGCCTCTGCCTTCAGCTCAGGTCATGATCTCAGGGTCCTGGGATCGAGCCCCGCATTCGGGCTCTCTGCTCAGCAGGGAGCCTGCTTCCTCCTCTCTCTCTGCCTGCCTCTCTGCCTCCTTGTGATCTCTGTCCATTAAATAAATTAAAAAAAATCTTAAAAAAAAAATAAAATGGAAACACTTGCTCTTCCTGTACCCCCTATTGTCATGACCGTGCTCCTTTTTCACATATTATTTAGCACCTTTTTTTTCTTTTAAGATTTTATTTCTTTGTCAGAGAGAACAAGTAGGGGAGCAGCAGGCAGAGGCAGAAGCAGGCTCCCTCCTGAGCCAGGAGCCCGATGTGGAACTTGATCCTAGGACCCTGGGTTCCTGACTTGAACTGAAGGCAGACGCTTAAGTGACTGAGCCACCCAGGTGTCCCAGCTTAGCAACTTCTAATACAATATGTGCTTTTCTTATGTACTATGAATGTTCTTTTTCTTTTTTAAGATTTATTTATTTATTTACTTGACAGAGACAGAGAGGTATGGAGAGAGAGAGGGAGCACAAGCAGGGGTAGAGTGAAAGGGAGAAGCAGGCTCCCCACTGAGCAGGGAGCCCTATGTGGGGCTCGATCCCAGGATCCTGGGATCATGACCTGAACTGAAGGCAGACGCTTAACCAACTGAGCCACCTACGTGCCCCCTGTATGTTCTTTATTGTATATCTCCCTCCCTGGGGATATAAGCTCCATTTTGTTTACTGAATCACTAATGTGTGCAAGAATCTAGAACAGTGCCGGGTGCATAGTAGACCCTCTATAAATATAGTATTTGTTGTAAGAATAAATGATGTAAGCTCCTATCGTGTCTAAAACATACACAGGGGCTAAGCATGTTGGATCTCCAAAGATGAATCTGCTGTGAGTCCTACCCTCAAAGGGCCCACAGTATAGCCTCATATTTGGGGCATGGAATTATTAATCACAACACAAGAAAGAAACTGCAGTACAGAAAAAGAGCTTTGAAGTTAGAGGAGGAGGAAGAGAAAGCTTTCAGTCATGGAAGAGCCTTGGGAAGGCATGAGCACAGCGGTCAGAGAGACTGCAATTGAATGCTGAATTCTAGTGAATGAGGTCGTCTTGTTATAAGCTCCTTACCCATAAATTGGGGGTAAAAATATTTATCTTAGTGTGATGGTGAGGGTCAAATAAGATAACACCTGTACGGAGCCTGTGGTGGCTAGCACCTGGTGTCAAGTTCATGATGATCTAAGATCAATCCCCTGCTTCCTCTGGAGTGTCCCTCAATGGGAGAGCATAAACCAATGACCTATAATGGAATTTTATAAGTCATTTATTTTTTTAAAGATTTTATTTATTTATTTGATAGACAGAGATCACAAGTAGTCAAGAGAGGCAGGCAGAGAGAGAGAGAGAGGAAGCAGGCTCCCCGCCGAGCAGAGAGCCTGATGCGGGGCCCGATCCCAGGACCCTGAGACCATGACCCGAGCCAAAGGCAGAGGCTTAACCTTCTGAGCCACCCAGGTGCCCCTTTTAAGTCATTTAAATGATAGTTAGCAGGACTGTGTAACAGCACAGACAACAGTTGGTGACTGACACCAAGTGAAAAGAGACAGACTTCAAAATTGTCCATGATTACAACTGGGTAAAAATAATTCAAAATCTACACATAAATCCATTCTTGGGCTTGTCAGGTGGGAATGAGAATTAATTTACCTAAATATGCTCCTTTGATCTTGATAATTCCACTTTCTTGTCACCATTTAACTTTTTAAAAAGATTTTATTTATTTAACAGAGAGAGAGAATGAGCACAAGCAGGGAGAGCAGCAGGCCAAGGGAGAAGCCAGCTCCCTTCTGAGCAGGGAGCCCAATGTGGGACTTGATCCCAGGACCCTGACACACACCTAGCCAACTGAGCCACCCACATGTTCCTGTCACTATTTAATTTTGATACCATTTCAAACTTACAGAAAAGTTGCATGATATGAGGAATTTCCAAAAACCTTTTGTCCAGATTCACCAATTATTTGCATTTGCATGTGTGCTTTCTCTCCCTCTGCATATGTGTGTGTGTGTATGTGCATTTCCTAAGAATTAAGTCATTCTGGAGCACCTGGTTGGCTCAGTTGGTTAAGTATCTCATCTACCTTCAGCTCAGGTCATGATCCCGGGGTCCTGGGATCAAGCCCAACATCAGCCTCTCCGCTCAGGGGGGAGCCAGCTTCTCCCTCTTCCTCTGCCTGCCACTCCCCCTGCTTGTGCTCTCTCTGCCAAATAAATAGATAAAATAAAATCTAAAAAAAAAAAAAAAGAATACAGTCATTCTCTCACCTAACCACAGAACAGATTTCCTACTGTTTTTCAAATAAAAAGGCCGAGAGATGAGAACCTGGACCACACTCTCACTAGCTTAGGACATAAGACTCTTCTCTGAGATCTTTTGGCCTCTCACATCTGAAAACCTCAGCAAACTCTTGGGTCCATTATGCTGCCAGTGGGCAGAGACCCCTTCCCCGGCAAAGGGTGTGGTGTATTGTGCCCCCCATTCCAGGTTGTGTGGGGGAGGGGCTGAGATGGCACCACCCAGATGGAACCTCCTGTTTGGGGACTAAAATCCTCAAGGTGTAGGGCCCCAAGGTTTTGGGAATGCCGGAAGCGTGTCCACTAGAGCTGAGCTTCCCCGGAAAACAAATGGGCTCTCAAGGGAAAGACACTTAGCTGGCCTGCTGACTCCCCACTCAGGCCCTGCTGGCTCCCCACTCGGGGCCTGCTGAAAATATTTCTTCAAACCCCTGAGAACTGAGGACCAGTCTACAAGTGCTGGAGCTAGAAGTGGTTCAACAAGTCTGTCCTTGGAATTCCTAGGCTTAAAGCCACGGTAATACAAGGACTGCTAAGGGGCTGCTTTGTTTGGCAGAATGAATTCTCTGCTGAGGGCCTGGGGCAGTGACTGGAGCCGCAGCCTCAGAGCTGGGAGGATGGAAAGGGTTTCTCATTAGCTCGAGGACAGGGTCTGCACGCATTGGCAGTTCATAAACTCCCCCGCTGTCACCAGGCTAGCAGTCCTCTCCACTCCTCCCTCCGTCCTTCTGAGTTACCCGACCCAGGGGTTCCTCTCTCATGCCCAAGGGCAAGCACAGGTGGAACAGATGGCACAAGTGAAGGAACTCAGCACCATTCCAGACCGCACAACTGGTCTGGTTCTGGCCTGGAGACCCAGGTCTGTACCCAAGCCCTGGGGTTACCTCTGTGATTTGGAGGAATTAGCCTCTCTGGGTGGGTCCCCTCATCTGTAAACAAGATAATGACATTGTCTTAGAGACCGTGGGTGTGGGTGTAGAAGTACACAACTAATCCGAGCGAGTGTTAGCAATAGCTGGAGCTCACCAATGAGAACAGCTAGAACTTGACCTCTCTTAATTTGTTCCCTAGAAGTGCCCTGTGCTGAGGGTCGTAGGCTGCTTAGTCAGTGTCAATGGCCGAGGCTGATTCCTAGTGAAAAATTTATTGCCCAGGGCGCCTGGGTGGCTCAGTCAGTTAGGCATCTGCTTTCTGCTCAGGTCATGATCTCAGGGTCATGGGATCGAGCCCCACGTGGGGCTCCCTGCTCAGTGGGGAGCCTGCTTCTCCTTCTCCCTCTGCCTGCCGCTGCCTACTTGCGCTCTCTTTCTCCGTCAAACCAATAAATAAAACCTTAAAAAAAATTTAAAAAATAAAAGGCTATTGACCATTCTCACCTATCAGTTTGATAATATGACCTACAGACCACAGGGAGCAGAGTCCTCTCGCACACTAGTGGTAAGAGAATAAATGGACACAAACTTGTCTGGGAACAATAGTGAGAAATATTCAACACATTCTCTTTAATTAAGCAGTTCTCGTCGGAGTCTATCAGAAATATTCACAAATGTGCACAAGGTCATATGATAAAAGTGCTCATTGTAACATTATTTATAATAGAGAAGTACATTGAGGCAATCTGAATGTCTAAAATTAGGGAACTAGAAATTGTGGAGTTATGATGCAGCCGTGCTTGGGGTACCATGCAGCCGTTAAAAATAATAACAGATTAAAAAACAAACAAACCAGATCCCAAAGCAATCTACAGATTCAACGCAGTACCTGTCAAGATTCCAATGGCATTTTTCATGGAAATTTTAAAAATCCTGAAATTTGTAGGAACCACAAAAGACCCCAAATAGCCAAAAAAGTCTTGAGAAAGAAGAACAAAGCTGGAAGAATCACACTCCCTGATTTTAAACTACATTACAAAGTGGCAGTAATCAAAACAGTCTGGTATTGACATAAAAACAGACACATAGATTAGTGTAACGGAATAGAGAATCCACAGATTAAACCCACACACATACAGGCAATTAGTTTATGACAAAAGGAGCCAAGAGTATGTAATGGGGAAGGGACAGTCTCTTCAATAAATGGTGTTGGGAAAACTGGACAGCAACATGCAAAAGAATGAACCTGGACCACTATCCTACAGCATACACAAAAATCAACTCAAAATGGATTGAAGACTTGAACATAAGATCTGAAACCATACAACTCCTGGAAGAAAACATAGCCAGTAAGCCCTTTGACATCAGTCTTGGAGATGGTTTTTTTGAATATGACACCGAACGCAAAAGCAACAACAGCAAAAATAGACAAGAGGGACTACATTAAATTAAAGGGCTTCTGCAGAGCAGAGGAAACCATCCACAAAATGAAAAGGCAACCTACAGAATGGGAGAAAATATTTGCAAATCATATATCTGCATAAGGGGTTAATACCCAAAATATAGAAAGAAATACAACTTACTCGCATATAGTAAATAATCTGATCATCAAATCAGCAGAGGAACTGAATCGACATTTTTCCAAAACAGACATACAAATGTCCAACAGGTACATGAAAAGTGAGCCCCCGACAGGTGCTTGCTATCACTAATCATCAGGAAAATGCAAATCAAAACCACAGTAAGATATCTTACACCTGTTAGAATGGCTGTCATTCAAAAGACAAGAGATAACAAGTGTGGGAGAGGATGTGGAGCAAAGGGAACCCTCTTGCACTGTTGGTGGGAATGCAAATTGGTGCAGCCACTATGGAAAACAGGATGGAGTTTCCTCAAAAAATTAAAAATAGGGGCACCTGGGTGGCTCAGTGGGTTAAGCCACTGCCTTCAGCTCAGGTCATGATCTCAGGGTCCTGGGATCGAGCCCCGCATCGGGCTCTCTGCTCAGCAGGGAGCCTGCTTTCCCCTCTCTCTCTGCCTGCCTCTCTGTCTACTGTGATCTCTCTCTGTCAAATAAATAAACAAACAAACAAACAAACTGCCATATGACCCAACAATTCCATTTCTGGGTATGTACATATCCAGAGGAAACAGAATCACTATCTCCAAAAGATATCTACACCATCTATACCCCCATTTTCCTTTTTTAAAAAAGATTTATTTAGGGGGGATTGGGCGGCTCAGTCGTTGGGCATCTGCCTTTGTCTCAGGTCATGATCCCAATGTCCTGGGATTGAGACCCACGTCAGGCTGCTTGCACTGCAGAGAAGCCTGCTTCTCCCTCTCACTCCCCCTGCTTGTGTTCCCTCTCTCGCTGTCTCTCTGTCAAATAAATAAATAAATAAATAAATCTTTTAAAAAATGAGAGAGAGAGAGAGACAGAGTGAGTGAGTGTGGTGGAGGAGGGCCAGAGGGAGAGAGAGACTGAAGCAGACTCCCCATTGAGGGCAGACCCTGACTTGGGGTTTGATCTCAGGATCTGAGCCAAAATAAAGTCAGACACTTAACTGACTGAGTCACCCAGGCACCCCCACAGCCCCATTTTCATTGCAATGTTATTTATAATAGCCAAGACAAAGAAACAATCTAAATGTCCATCAACAGATGAACGGATAAAAAACGGTGATATTGGGGCACCTGGGTGGCTCAGTGGGTTAAAGCCTCTGCCTTTGGCTCGGATCATGATCTCAGGGTCCTGGGATCGAGCCCCACATCGGGCTCTCTGCCCAGCAGGGAGCCTGCTTCCTTTCCTCTCTCTCTGCCTGTCTCTCTGCCTACTTGTGATCTCTGTCTGTCAAATAAATAAATAAAATCTTTTTTTTTTTAAAGATTTTATTTATTTATTTATTTGTCAGAGAGAGAGAGCAAGAGCTAGCACAGACATACAGAGTGGCGGACAGAGGTAGAGGGAGAAGCAGGCTCCCTGCCGAGCAAGGAGCCCGATGTGGGACTCGATCCCGGGATGCTGGGATCATGACCTGAGCCGAAGGCAGCCGCTTAACCAACTGAGCCACCCAGGCGTCCCTAAATAAATAAAATCTTTAAATAAAAACGGTGATATTTATCTATACAGTGGAATATTATTCAGCCACAAAAAAAAAGGAAACCTTGTCATTTGCAACAACATGGATGGACCTTGAAGATATTATGCTAAGCAAAATAAGCCACAAAGGAAGACAAAAACTGGATCATCTCACTTATATATGGGATCTAAAATAACATACTCACAGAACTAGAGAACAGATTGGTGGTTGCCAGAACCAGTGGGTAAGGAGTGAGGGAAATGGGGAAAGGGGGTCAAAAGGTACAAACATCCAGTTATAACGTAAATAAGTTCTGGGAACGTAAGGTGCAGCATGGTGACTACAGTTAACAATATTGTGTTGTTTATTTGAAAGTTGTTAAGAGAATAAATCTTAAAAGTTCTCATCACACACATAAAAAAGTTGTAACAATGTGAAGTGATGGGTGTTAATTAAACATGGTAATCATTTCACAATATATATCTATATCAAATCATTACATTGTATACTTTTTTTAAAAAAAGATTTTATTTATTTATTTGTCAGAGAGAGAGAGAGAGAGAGAGAGCACAGGCAGACAGAGTGGTAGGCAGAGGCAGAGGGAGAAGCAGGCTCCCTGCTGAGCAAGGAGCCTGATGTGGGACTCGATCCCAGGACGCTGGGATCATGACCTGAGCCAAAGGCAGCCGCTTAACCAACTGAGCCACCCAGGCATCCCTACATTGTATACTTTAAACATAATACCATGTTATATATCAATTCTATGTCAATAAAACTGGAAAAAAATAGAATTCCAATCTGGCTCCTGCTTAAAATCCCACAATGACTTCCATGACTCTTTGCATGACCTCCAATGTCCTACGTGCTCAGGGCCTATCTTCTTCAGCCCTGTCTCACCTCCCACATGTTGTCTCTCAAGCCCAACAAATTCCTTTTAGTATCAGCTATCACAAACACGTAGATCAAAAGTAATTGTACCAATCTAATACTTTTTACAGATCCACTGTAGAAAGTAAAACTGAAAAATGTTTTAACCCATCGGGGAGAAAGATTCTATGACTTAAATTCATAACCCTGCTTTTGCCTACTTCCCTAGCCTTAGGAAATCTGTTCATTGCATCCCACCCCATAATGGTGTTAGAAATAGCTAGAGGTACTGTGATCAATTCCATATTTATCAGAGCAGAAAATGCATTAAAGTGCTAGCCGTGATAAAGTTTTACAATGATGGAAAAAATAATGACAGATCATTATGTATTGACATGGAAAGATTTTATGCTTTTAAGCAAAAAACTACAAATTGCCGAATTATTTTTCAGTGATCTCAAAGTGCCCAGCATAGAGTAGGCCATCACTGAATACTTACTGAATTGAAAGACTATGATCCCAGTCTGTTTAAAAGAAAAAAATATTACCACCCAACACACACTCAGAAATAAGTCCCTATATTTCCATCTGCCTAAAAAACATTGTTCTGAGGACAGGGCCACTGTCAACGGTGTTTATCCCTGGGTCTGGGCAGCTTTAACTTTCCTCAGCTCTGGTCTACACAGCCCACATGACGGGAGGTGAGATCTCAGTGGCCAGCCCTCGCATACATACCACAGAGCTCACAGGAATAGTTGTTGCTGGGGATCTTCCGTTCTGCTCTCTCGGTGGGAAAAAACAGGGAAGCCCAGCCACTCCCAACCACTCCTCAAGGTAACTTACAGGGTCAGGTGAAAAAAGTTCAGGACAAGACGTGCAATTATTTAGGACACTGTTTTATTTATACCTAAGGAGAGATACCAGAGTATGAACCTCCAGGGGCCTGGGTCTTGGGTGGGCCAGACATTGTGGGTGGGTGGCTTTTAAAGTTTGGAAAACCTATGTCCTAAGCAGGGGTCATGCTCTAGTAGCTGAATCTGGGTCTCAGGTCTCTTTGCTTAAAGTTCAGGGAGAGACAAGGAATCAGGCAGGTCAGCCTGGACGACTGTGTGAAATCCCAGTGGCACTAGGGTGAGGTCAGAGGAACATCTGGGTGTAGGTTAGAGGTTAGAGGTCACTGGAGAGCCGGAGGGTTGGTTACAGGGGCCTGAAAAGGCTGGATGGGCCTCCCTGGCCCAGTACGGTGGCTTTGGAATATTCAGGAGGAATTTGTCTAAATTTAGGAGGCATAAGGGAGTTGAGGAGACTTGCAGAGGAAGGGTCACAGTTCATCTCCTCTCTGCCAGGATTATGTTTGTCTTAATCTGCTCAGGCTGCTTTCACAAATTACAACAGGCTGGACAGCTTAAACAACAGGTATCTCTCCTAGTTTTGGAGGCTGGGCAGTCTAAGATCAGGTTGCCCATATGGCTGGGGTCTTGGTGAGGGTCCTAGTCCTGGCTTGCGGGTAGTCACCTTCTTGCCATGTCCTCACCTGGTGGTGGTGGCTGGGGGAAGGTGAGCACATTCTGGTCTCTCTGTCTTCTCACAAAGACATGAATTCGACCATGAGGGTCCTCACCTTCATGACCTAATCCCAGCCCAATTGCCTGGCCAAGGCCCCACCTCCAAATACCATCCCATCATGGGGTTAGGGCTTCCATACATGAATTTGAGGGGGTACACAAACAGCCAGTCCACAAGAAAGGCTGTGTGAGTGCAGGGCAGCCGTCCTGCCTGCTTACAAACTCCAGGCCAGTCAAAGCAAAAAGTATGCTGGGGCCACAGGTAAGGGTGAAGAGATAGAGGTCAACTCTAATTCCATCCAGGCACTCAGAGGCAAGGCAGAGCCTAAGGGTTTCCCCACTATGCTCCACGGGATCAAGGCCCTTCAGAAGGTGAGGCCTAGAGGTAACCCTTAGCAAGGCAAGACCTTGGCAGGGGACATCCAGAGAGACCGCTCAGGACTTTAGGTCAGGATTGTAAGGGGGCTGGAAATCTGGAAGCCTGCGCGGGGGTGGGTGGGGTGGGTGGGGTGGGTGGAGGCATCTCGGACTTACAAGCCAAGACTTAACTTGTAAAGCCCATCAAAACTCTACTTGCAGATATGTTATCACATTAGATTCTTAGAACAATACAGACAGAGCCCTTTACTAATTTATTGATTATAAATCCTTATGGTCTTTTTAAGTGGTTTTTTTTTTTTTAAAAGATTTATTTATTTATTTATTTGACAGAGGCCACAAGTAGGCAGAGAGGCAGGTAGAGACAGAGAGAGAGGGAAGCAGGCTCCCTGCTGAGCAGAGAGCCTGACATGGGGCTCGATCCCAGGACTCCGGATCGTGACCTGAGCCGAAGTCAGAGGCTTTAACCCACTGAGCCACCCAGGCGCCCCTCTTTTTAACTTTTTAATGAAAACCCATTTCTAATATTTATTATGATAATCAGTGAAGTGCCTGAGACAGAGAAGTTACAAAGATGCCTGAAGCTCTTGTAATAGCCACCTCTTGAATGTGGACTTATTTATTTTTTCTTTTAAAGATTTTATTTATTTATTTGACAGACAGAGATCACAAGCAGGCAGAGAGGCAGGCAGAGAGAGAGAGGAGGAAGCAGGCTCCCTGCTGAGCTGAGAGCCCGATGCAGGGCTCCATCCCAGGACCCTGGGATCATGACCTGAGCTGAAGGCAGAGGCTTTAAAACCCACTGAGCCACCCAGGCGCCCCAAGTGTGGACTTATTTTTTAATCAACTTTATTGAGGTATGATGTACATATAACAAAATGTACCCGTTTTAAGTATATTAATTTAAAGGTACATCAGGTACATTAAAAGCAGCTTGATGAGTATTTCCAAAGGTATACACACATACAACGACCACTCCAATGAAGAAGGATGGAATATCTCCATTACCTCGGAAAGCTCCCCCAAGCTTCTTTGCAGTTGGTCCTCCCTCCCCCTTTGTCCCCAGGAAACCACGACCTGCTATAATGATAGCTTAGTTTTGATTGTTCCAGAATTTCATATAAACGAAATCATCCAGTAAGTACTCTTTTGTGTCTGGCTTCTTCTGTTCGGCATACAGTTTTTAAGATTCATGCATGTTGTGTGTATCAGTAATTTGTTCCTTTAAATTTTTTTTAAGATTTTATTTATTTATTTGACAGACAGAGATCACAAGTAGGCAGAGAGGCAGGCAGAGAGAGAGAGAGGAGGAAGCAGGCTCCCTGCAGAGCAGAGAGCCCAATGTGGGGCTCGATCCCAGGACCCTGGGATCATGACCTGAGCGGAAGGCAGAGGCTTTAACCCACTGAGCTACCCAGGCGCCCCTACTTCTGGATTCTTAGTTCTATCTATTACTCAATGTCTATCCTTATGCCAGCACCACCCTGTCTTGATTACTATGAATTTATAGCAGGTTTTGAAATCATAAAGCATGAGTCCTCCAACTTTGTTATTTTTCAAGATTGTTTTGGCAACACTGGGTCCCCAGAATTTCCATATGAATCTCAGAATCAGCCTTTCAATTTCTATAAAAGAAATTCAGCCGGGATTTTGATTTGGTTATGTTGAATCTGTAGATTGATTTGAGGAGCGTTGGCATCCTAACCATATTAAGTCTTTTCATTCATGAACATAGGGTATCTTCTATTAATTAAGTGAATGTCTGATTTTTTATTTTATTTTTACTAGGCAGGAAGCTAAAATATCAGATGGTTCTAGATCAGTTTTAAATATTTAGGTACCTTGAATAAAGCCTCCTAAGTAGATGGGTGTCACTTGGCATAGCTTGAGGATATCAGACCCTCCCTGTGCAGAACAGTTGGGAAGAATAACTTGGGGTTGCTACCACAAATGCTGGTTTTCTTCTTTAAGAAAGCTTGGGTAAGCCTTCTCCTTGGAACTTACTTTCCTTACTTGTAAAAAAAGGAAACAACCATGATTACCTCAATCACTTCAGTAAAAAATTGCTGAATGAATTTTTTAAAATATAGTATAAAAATAGACAAAAGAGGCCGCCTGGGTGGCTCAGTGGGTTAAGCCTCTGCCTTCTGTTTGGGTCATGATCTCAGGGTCCTGGGCTCAGCGGGGAGCCTGTTTCCCCCTCTCTCTCACTGCCTGCCTCTCCACCTACTTGTGATCTCTCTCTGTCAAATAAATAAAATCTTAAAAAAAAATAGGCAAAAGATTTGAACAGATACTTCATTAAAGAAGATATACAGGGACACCTGGGTGGCCCAGTCAGTTAAGCATCTGAATTTAGCTCAGGTCATAATCCCAGGCTTTTAGGGTCACCCATGTTGGGTCCCCCACTCAGCAGGGAGTCTGCTTGTCCCTCTCCCTCTGCCCCTCCCTTGCCCCTCCTCCTGCTCATGCAAGCTCTCTTTTTCGCTCTCTCTTGCAAAGAAATAAATGAAATCAGGGCGCCTGGGTGGCTCAGTGGGTTAAAGCCTCTGCCTTTGGCTTAGGTCATGATTGCAAAGAAATAAATGAAATCGGGGCGCCTGGGTGGCTCAGTGGGTTAAAGCCTCTGCCTTTGGCTTAGGTCATGATCCCAAGATACTGGAATGGAGCCCTGCATTCGGGCTCTCTGCTCAGCAGGGAGCCTGCTTCCCCCTCTTTCTGTGCCTGCCTCTCTGCCTACTTGTGATTTCTGTCTGTCAAATAAAATAAATAAAATCTTTAAAAAGAAAAGAAAGAAATGAAATCTTTAAAAAAGAAGATAAACAAAAATGGCTAATAAACAAATGTAGATATGCCCAATATCATTAGCCATTAGCGAACATGCAAATTAGGAACATGATAGGGGCACCTGTGTGGCTCAGAATGTTAAGCATCTGCCTTCAGCTCAGGTCGTAATCCTGGGATCCTGGGATCGAGCCCCACATTGGTCTCACTGCTTGATGGGGAGCCTGCTTCTCCCTCTCTCTCTGCTGTTCCCCTAGCTTGTGCTCTCTCACTCTGTCAAATAAATAAATAAAATCTTAAAAAAAAAAAAAAGACCATGATAAGATACACACCCACCAGCATGGCTAAAACTTCAAAGACTGACAGTAACAGGTACTGATGAAGATATGAAGCAAATGAACTCTCTTTCACTGCTGGTAGTAGTATTAAATGGCACAACTGCTTTGGAAAACAGATCAGCCTGGCTGTCTTCCTTCCTTACTAAAAAGATTTTAAGTAGAGGTGCCTAGGTGGCTCAGTCAGTTAAATGTCTGCCTTCAGCTCAGGTCAAGGTCCTGGGCTTGTGCAATCGAGTCCCATGTCAGGCTTCATGCTCAGCGAGGAATCCGCTTCTCCCTCTTCCTCTGCTCCTTTCCCCTGCTTGTGCTCTTTCTCTCCCTCTTTCTCTTTGCTCTCTCTTTCAAGTAAATAAAATCTTAAAAAAAAATAAAAATAAAAAATAAAAAGATTTTAAGTAATCTCTACACCCAGCATGGGGCTTGAACTCACAATCTCTGTCAAATAAATAAATAAAATCTTTAAAATAAAAAAAGAATCCAAAAGTAAACCTTTACATTTATAATCAGTTGGTTTTCAGCAAGGGTGCCAAGACAACTCACTGAAGGAAAGAACAACCTTTTCAACAAATGTCACTGGGACAACTGGGTTACAAAGGAATGAAGTGGACTCCCATCTCACACCATAAGCACCATGTATTTCTTGTAAGAAATACAGGAAGAAATCTCTGACCTTGGAGTGGACAAAACACATGTAACAGAAGAACACAACAGATAAACTGAACTTTATCAAAATTAAAAACTTTTGCACTCTGGGGCGCCTGGGTGGCTCAGATGGTTAAGTGACTGCCTTTGGCTCAGGTCATGATCCCAGAGTCCTGGGATCGAGCCCCACATTGGGCTTCCTGCTCAGTGCAGAGTCTGCTTCTCCAGCTCCTTCTATTGCTCTACTCCATCTCTCTGTTAAATAAATAAATAAAATATTAAAAAAAAAAAAGCCTAATACTTAAAAAAAGAAAAGCACACTTTTGTGCTTCAAACAGCACTATCAGGAAAGTAAAAAAACAACCTAGAGAATGAGATAAAATAATTGCAAATCTGATAAGTGGCTTGTATCTAATGTATACAAAGAACTCTTA
>PISX010013795.1:30909-55508 GCA_004024625.1 Mellivora capensis | reverse complement strand
TCAACAATAATACAATAATAGTAGGGGACTTTAACACTCCCCTTACTGAAATGGACAGATCATCCAAGCAAAAGATCAACAAGGAAATAAAGGCCTTAAATGACACACTGGACCAGATGGACATCACAGATATATTCAGAACATTTCATCCCAAAGCAACAGAATACACATTCTTCTCTAGTGCACATGGAACATTCTCTAGAATAGACCACATCCTGGGTCATAAATCAGGTCTCAATCAGTATCAAAAGATTGGGATAATTCCCTGCATATTTTCAGACCACAATGCTCTGAAGCTAGAACTCAATCACAAGAGGAAATTTGGAAAGAACCCAAATACATGGAGACTAAAGAGCATCCTTCTAAAAAATGAATGGGTCAAGCAGAAACTTGAAGAAGAATTGAAAAAATTTATGGAAACAAATGATAATGAAAACACAATGGTTCAAAATTTGTGGGACACAGCAAAGGCAGTCCTGAGAGGAAAATATATAGCAGTACAAGCCTTTCTCAAGAAACAAGAAAGTCTCAAATACACAACCTATCCCTACATCTAAAGGAGCTGGAAAAAGAACAAGAAAGAAAGCCTAAACCCAGCAGGAGAAGAGAAATCATAAAGATCAGAGCAGAAATCAACGAAATAGAAACAAAAAAAAACAACAATAGAACAAATCAATGAAACTAGGAGCTGGTTCTTTGAAAGAATTAATAAGATTGATAAACCCCTGGCCAGACTTATCAAGAAGAAAAGAGAAAGGACCCAAATAAACAAAATCATGAATGAAAGAGGAGAAATCACAACCAACACAAAAGAAATACAAACAATTATAAGAACATACTATGAGCAACTCTACACCAACAAATTTGACAATCTGGAAGAAATGGATGCATTCCTAGAGACATATAAACTATCACAACTGAACCAGGAAGAAATAGAAAACCTGAACAGACCCATAACCCATAAGGAGATTGAAATAGTCATCAAAAATCTCCAGACAAACAAAAGTCCAGGCCAGACAGCTTCCCAGGGGAATTCTACCAAACATTTAAAGAAGAAGTCATTCCTATTCTCCTGAAACTGTTCCAAAAAATAGAAATGGAAGGAAAACTTCCAAACTCACTTTATGAGGCCAGCATCACTTTGATCCCAAAACCAGACAAGGATCCCATCAAAAAAGAGAATTACAGACCAATATCCTTGATGAACACAGATGCGAAAGTTCTCACCAAAATACTAGCTAATAGGATTCAACAGTACATTAAAAGGATTATGCACCATGACCAAGTGGGATTTATTCCAGGGCTGCAAGGTTGGTTCAACATCCACAAATCAATCAATGTGACACAACACATTAATAAAAGAAAGAATAAGAACCATATGATACTCTCAATAGATGCTGAAAAAGCATTTGACAAAGTACAGCATCCCTTCCTGATCAAAACTCTTCAAAGTGTAGGGATAGAGGGCACATACCTCAATATTATCAAAGCCATCTATGAAAAACCCACTGCAAATATATTCTCAATGGAGAAAAACTGAAAGCTTTTCCACTACGGTCAGGAACACGGCAGGGATGTCCATTATCACCACTGCTATTCAACACAGTAGTAGATGTCCTAGCCTCAGCAATCAGACAACAGAAAGAAATTAAAGGTATCCAAATTGGCAAAGAAGAAGTCTAACTCTCACTCTTTGCAGATGATATGATACTCTATGTGGAAAACCCAAAAGACTCCACTCCAAAACTGCTAGAACTTGTACAGAAATTTAGTAAAGTGTCAGGATATAAAATCAATGCACAGAAATCAGTTGCATTTCTCTACACCAACAACAAGACAGAAGAAAGAGAAATTAAGGAGTCAATCCCATTTACAATTGCACCCAAAATCATAAGATACCTAGGAATAAACCTAACCAAAGACACTAAAGATCTATACTCAGAAAACTATAAAATACTCATGAAAGAAATTGAGGGAGACACAAAGAAATGAAAAAATGTTCCATGCTCCTGGATTGGAAGAACAAATATTGTGAAAATGTCTATGCTACCTAAAGCAGTCTACACATTTAATGCAATCCCTATCAAAATCCCACCCATTTTTTTCAAAGAAATGGAACAAATAACCCTAAAATTTATATGGAACCAGAAAAGACCTCGAATAGCCAAAGGAATATTGAAAAAGAAAGCCAAAGTTGGTGGCATCACGATTCCAGACTTCAAGCTCTATTACAAAGCTGTCATCATCAAGACAGTATGGTACTGACACAAAAACAGACACATAGATCAATGGAACAGAATAGAGAGCCCAGAAATAGACCCTCAACTCTATGGTCAACTGATCTTCGATAAAGCAGGAAAGAATGTCCAATGGAAAAAAGACCGCCTCTTCAATAAATGATGTTGGGAAAATTGGACAGCCACTTGCAGAAAAATGAAATTGGACCATTTCCTTACACCACACACGAAAATAGACTCAAAATGGATGAAGGACCTCAATGTGAGAAAGGAATCCATCAAAATCCTTGAGGAGAACACAGGCAGCAACCTCTTTGACCTCAGCCGCAGCAACATCTTCCTAGGAAGATCGGCAAAGGCAAGGGAAGCAAGGGCAAAAATGAACTATTGGGATTTCATCAAGATCAAAAGCTTTTGTACAACAAAGGGAACAGTTAACAAAACCAAAAGACAACTGACAGAATGGTAGAAGATATTTGCAAACGACATATCAGATAAAGGGCTAGTGTCCAAAATCTATAAAGAACTTATAAAACTCAACACCCAAAGAACAAATAATCCAATCAAGAAATGGGCAGAGAACATGAACAGACATTTCTGCATAGAAGACATCCAGATGGCCAACAGACACATGAAAAAGTGCTCCACATCACTCAGCATCAGGGAAATACAAATCAAAACCACAATGAGATATCACCTCACACCAGTCAGAATGGCTAACATTAACAAGTCAGGAAATGACAGATGCTGGCGAGGATGCGGAGAAAGGGGAACCCTCCTACACTATTGGTGGGAATGCAAGCTGGTGCAACTACTCTGGATCACATCCAACTTCTCAGAAATAATGCAAACAAGAAGAAAGTGGAATAAAATATTTAAAGTATTGAAAGAAAAAAACCCCACCAACCTGAAACCAATCCTGTGTTTCTTGGATGTGATAATGGTATTATCATTAAATAGAGGAACATCCAGTTCCTAGGAGACAGATGCTGAACTGGTTAGGGATGCAACTTAATGATGCCTGTGATGTTCTTTTCAAATATATATAGAGATACTTTCAATTCGTAAATTTAAAAAAAAGTCTATTCTGTTAATAATAATTATAGTAGAAAATTACCTATTCAAAAGGAGCAAAAGGAGAAGTTAAATTATAAGAATGGCATTTTCTGATCTGAGGATTGTAAGAGAACATTACCATCTCTCCAAACTCTGAATTTCTGCCTATCCTAAGATGGAAATAGTTTATTGATCATGATAATGTAGACTGTAGTGCTAGGTGGATTTAGTAGAAATAGTTTAGACCCAGGAATCCAACTCCTACATATTTACCCCAATGAAATGGAAACTCTATTCATATAAGAACATGCAAATGTTTATGGCCCTATTGATAATCATCCACTCTAGCTACATTCCAAAACTCTCCCAATGAGTGAATGGATAAACTTTCTGTGTACCATCCTTACAATGGAGTACTACTCATCAGTAAAAATGATGAACTATTTATATATGTGGCAAGATGGGTAAATTGCAAAAGCAAAGTAAAAGAAGCCAGATTTAAAGGTTTACATGCTGTATGATTGCATTTATGGTATGATATTCTTGAAGAGACAAAACTATAAGACAGAGAACAGGTGAATCGTTGCCAGTAGTCAACTACAAGGAGATGGCATGAGGGAGATATTTAGGATGATGGAACCGTTCCATATCCTGAATCTGGTAGAGGTTATAGAGTTCTATCATATGTTAAAATTCTTAGAACTGCACCCTAAAAAAGATCAAATTTACTATATACTAACTTAAAAAAGAAAAAGGAATAAAAATTCTGTAACACTTGAATTCTAAAATTTTAATATAACATTCAAAGACAAAAATAGTTAAACTTTTATAACTATATTTATATAACATTAAGGGGCTCCTGGGTGGCTCAGTCAATTAGGCATCTGTCTTCGATTCAGGTCCTGATCTCAGGGTCCTGGAATCAAGTCCCCTGAGCCTGGCTCCCTGCTCAGCAGGGAATCTGCTTCTCCTTCTTCTTCTCCCTTCTTGTGCTCTCTCTCACTATCGGTATCGCTCTCTCTCTCTCAAATAAATGAATAAAATCTTTAAATAAATAAATAATAAATAAAATTAAAATATAAAACCATTACCATCTGTAAAAATTCATCAAGCTTTTGTGTACTTTTCTGAATGTGTGCTATACTTCAATGAAAAATTTAAAGATATAAAATATACAGTTTGAAAAAAATTTTTGAATAAAATCTATAGTTTGTTTGCTCTAGCAGACATGCCAGTTTACAGGTGAAAATACTATTTGGTTGGTTGAGTAATACGTTAGAAACATCTGCAGGTCCAGACTTACGATTTCAAACTAGAATCCTTTTTGTTACTTCAAACTTTCCTTCACTTCAGGGCAAAGTGAAGGGGCAAAACTACCACCTAACAGAATTTGTGGCATGAAGGAATGGATGATTCAAATACTCTGGTCTTCTCAGCTGTTTATCACTTAAACTATCACATGACATCTATGTGTCTGTTGATATTGCCGGTAGAACAACCACTTCCTCTTGCCCTTTGAAAAGTTACATTATTAGTATGCGCAAATTGAACTGTGAGTACCGTTCTGTCCAAGTAACCGAGTCTCAATGAAATGTCCGGCAATGTGCAGATTCTAGAGTTGAATAATACTACAATATGTCTTGTGTTTATGTCGTGGTGCTTTATATGTCTGTAGGGTGGAATGAAAGAAGAGATTTACTGAGTATTTAGTAAATGTCAGGCACTGTGCTCTGTATTTGTTCATTTATTCAATTCTCACAATTATCAACTTAGCTCAGGTTATGTATCCTCTTTTCATAAATATGGAAAATGACTCTAGACTTTTCCAGTTGAAAATGAATGGTATAACCAGCACCCCGCTTGAGAGCCTCAGAACCGGAATTAGCAAGGCAGTCTTCAACCTACCCCCAGACCAAGAGTGGTCTCTTCTATGAAGACAGTTTCACGTGAAGGTTAGGTGCCATTTATAGGGTTGACAGTACCTTTTGCTGTAAGACTGGGTCCACAGAGCTCCCTATAATATGTGTTTGTTTGAGGAACGTATGTTATTTTTCTCCCAGGAAGTGATTACATCAGTGGTTGCCTGAGGCCATTAGTATCAATATTATCCTATCTCAGCCTCAGGAACACCAGGCTCCATAAAAATCCTATTGCTTCAGATATGTTGCCTAAGTTCCACCAAGTGATCGAAATCTGTCCTCAAGTGACAACCTCCTTACCACAGGACTTATGGACCCACATACTTGGATTGCTTCCATGGACCAATTCCAGCTGTCCCACCTTTTGATGATTTATTTCAGATACCTTCCAGGCTTTAGCTAGGAACTCTACCATGAAAAGACAGCAGGAATTCTAGGGAGTTGTCATGGCAACCTCTAGATATCATCTTCAGAATGCCCCATGGCTGTTGAGTCCAGATTTATCACAATTATGTTTATATATGGAAGGCAAGCTCTTGCATGGGCAACCAGACCCCAGTAAATGGATCTAATTTGTAATTATATGGATCACTCTAACACTGCTGGCAGCAAGATTTTAGGAACCACTGTTGAATGTTGGCTTATTGGGGGCTGCATGGCATATTTACATGGGCCTATACCTTAAAAACCAGTGGGGAGAAAAAAAAAAAAGCTATCCAACCTTTGCATTGTGTCAAAGAAAAACTTCAGAGGTCGTTATGGAGGCATTTGATGAGAAATCTGTACTGGCTCCCCTCTTGTCCCTAAAGTGAAGAGGGTAGCCTGAGTCTTTCAGAGATTCTCATTGTATTTCCTCTTTGTCTCATAATCCATGCTTAAAACAATGGCAGCACAGAGCCCAGTTACAGAGTACCTGCTTTCAAGCAGGATGGCACTGACTCTGCCCAGCGTCTTGTGCAGGGGGTGTTTGTCTAGCATTGTCATTGCAATTTTTATTGCATCTCATGATGTGCACAGATGTGCTTGGTAAGCATCCCAAGAGGAAAAGAGATTCTGCTCAATATCCCTGTTCCCCAATGACACTACCTTATAGAATCACTTTCTGGGCTACCTCCTTTGGGATGCTGTAACCATTTAAAGTCTCTGGATTTTGGTGTTTTAACAAGGGTTTAATTACTAAGGTAAGTGTATGCACCTGCTAAGGCATTCCTAATTATTTGATAATGGTGCAATCTTTCTCAATACAGCCAGTTTTGTGGTGTAAGCTACACTAATGAAGCACACTGAGAGAACACATTCCCCCAATGTTGGGAGAGCTTATTTAAATTAAATAAATTTGCAAAGGACTGAATTTTTACCAGTCGCCTCAACAATTATGCATTGGTATTTCATGCTGGAAGCCAGTATGCACAGTGTCAGAATGAGGCCCTTCCTATTACTTTTGTTCTTCCTAGTGTCTTTAAGTGAAATAGTGTCACTCTTAAAATTTTATCTTTTCCACATTGCGTCACATACCCCTCCTTGTTCCACCCCTTCTCCTTTTTTAAAGAAAAACTAGCTTATCTCTTTTGTTGTTCACTTGGCAACAACCGATAGAAACACTGTTTTGACAATGCTGAAAAATTTTTTTTTCTTTTCCACCTGATTCTTACCATTGCCACATGTGGTCTGTAGTGGTTTGGTAATAAGATCTTTGCTATAGCATCTGCAAATTAGCGCCTTGCGTTGCAACATCTCTGGAAACTTGCTGATGGTTTGCAATTGTAGTAAGTCAGAGTTGACTCTGTATCCAAGTGTTTCAAACTTTGTTGCTTTGGACTAAAAAAAGAAGATTCCTATGGGCAGATGGTTTCCAAATCCCTGTTAGGAGCTACATTAGCAAAAGGCAGCATCTCATTTCTTAAGCACACACATTCATTTTAGTACCCAATGTGACTTTGGGAAGAAATCTGCTCTCTTCTAAAAGGATTCCATCTATTCTTCTCCGTTCCTAGTCATTTGCTTTTTTGTCCAAAATGTTTGGGTGAATTGGGCCAGTTCACCAGTTGTCAGAAGGCCATCATTAACAGTTTTTCATGAAGGATAAAAGAACACCCTTACTCATTTAATTTTCTGGGATTTTTTATGTAAGCCAAATTGATTTCTCACAGTTTCCCAATAAAACAAGAACATTTCTTTAAATACCCCCACACCCCTTACTGAGGTTTTAAACGACTTAGAAATGACAGCCAAGACAAATGAGGAATGGGCAAGAACACATACAAACAAAAAAACTGTTGCAAATAAGGGTCAAACGATTCCTAGAGTGTTCAGGACCCAACCTGGAGGTCTCTTAAGGACAGTTTTCAATTAGGCCCAGGTTCAGATGCCTCCCATGCCACCATGGTTAGGTGCAGCTTAAATCACACGGGTCTAGATCACACGGTCGCTGTTTTATCACACCATCAAACCAGGGCTAGAGCATGTAGCACCTGGGGACCCGGAAGAACAAGCAGAGGCATGATGGGAGGGGCCTGGGTAGTAGCAGAGAGCATAACGTGCAGCGCCAGGCAAATCAAAAGGCGGAGGGGGCCTCCCAGCTGATTCTTCCGTGTCCTAGAGATTTCTGTTATTAATGTGGCTTGGGGCATGTACTGCTGATAATTACTGCTAGCTGGAATAATTAATAAGAATAATTGCTTGGCATGGAAGGGGAAAGGGAAGCTCTGGGAGGAGGAAGAAGCAGGCTAGAGGAGCAAGAGACTCCCTGAGCGCATTTATATAGACAGGAAGTTCAGCAGCAAGCATCCTGAGAATCGAGGAGTTGTCTGGATGCCAAGGGCAAAAGTTAAGAGATAGCAAGTAAGGCCAAGTTTGAATGTCTTACCTTGGAATGCAAGGGATAAGAAGCCTGTCACAGCTCCAGTGAGAGGTGACTCCCTTTGGAAATAATAGGTGGAAATTGTTTTATTTAAAAAAAAAAATACAGTGTGAAGGGAATTAAGAAGTGGCCTAAAATGAGCAGACAGGTCTGCATATCCGGTATAGACCCCGTAATGATAGCAGGAGAGCCGCGACAAAGGAAGAAAAGGAAGAAATGGTGCCCCAATGAGAGCTTGGATGAGTTTCTCCCGGCTTAAAGGAAGAGAAACATCCATTAGAAACCAAGCCTTCCTGTTGACAGTGTGTAAAAATAACCACAATTTTAACGTGATAGGGTGAATTTTCTCAACACTACATAGAGTTGCCAACACAGTTCTTGATGTTGTAGCTTTCTATATATTACACTTAAATATTCCCCCAAAGGCAGGGCAAGCAGATGCCTGGCAAAACTTAAAGAGGTGAGGAAACTGAATGTGAAAACTTAGTTGTGAGCAGCATGTGGAATCTGGCAGCCAGAGGTCTGATAATGACATAAAAGCCCAAGTGCACGGTGTTTCCCGTGACCCTCCCCGGGAGACAAGGCACCATGTGCAGTGCTGTGTTGGGAGATAAGAAGAACTCATAAAGGCAAGGGGTGACAACTTAGGATTCCTTTTTTCCTATAGGAACCATACAGGAAGATCAATTAAAGCAAAAAAAAAAAAAAAAAAAAAAAAAAAAAAAAAAAAAAAAAAAAAAAAAAAAAAAAAAAAAAAAAAAAAAAAAAAAAAAAAAAAAAAAAAAGATGCCTTTAGCTAATTATCTCCTACCCTACATTTGATGTTAATTATCACATTTTAATGGATCATGACCTTAACTCTGTCTTTTTCTATGTCACATAAATGGATTATAATTGTAAGGCCAAAGAAGGGATGCCAATAACAAATGTATGGTGCTGGAGCCTTTCCAAGGTCATACTGCTGCTCAAAGTGGGGGGTGATACTCCCCTCACCAAGCCCCTAGCAGCTTGGGGTAGCAGCCCCTGCCAGGTAAGGGGTCTGCATGCTCAAGGATAGCTGTTGCTCATTTTGGGTTGAGTGGCTTTGTGTCTTCAAACATTTAGGGAATTCTAAACAGCAGAATCCTAAAGGACCAACCCTTTTTAAAGGATGGGGCAGGAGGGCGATAAGAGAACCAGACGCGAACTAGGCTCCCAGTTTTAGGCAAGGAGATAAGGCCTGGTAGTTCCAACATGTGATGGCATGGCTGAAAGCGTCTAGGGAAAGGGCTCAGCCCAATTCTGTTTTGAGGAAGCTGTGCCCACCCTAACAGCATGTGGCATTTCTTGGCAAACGAGAAGCTGAACTAGACCTTGAAGGTGTCCCCAGATCTCCAATCAATGTTGCTAAAGAGTGTAGAGACCAGACACGAGGTGGGCTTGGTGGTATTTATTAATGGCTATGACAGAGTTAACAGAATCCAGTGTAAACCCTGAGTGTGTCTTGGAACCTGAGAAAACACTCCTGGTTAAAAATGCATTCAGTGTTTGTTTTTCTCACATCTTTGAAAAAGTATAGTTGGAAAACTGTGTGTAATTGCTGGCACAAACAAAAGTTGAAGTGGAGTATGTGGACCCATGCAGGTTAGAGAGTGAGGCAACAGTGAGAAACAAAGAGCGGGATTGGGATAGAGCCCAGCTTTGGAGAAGTCATGAGTCAGTCCTTAAGGAGAAGGGGAGAGAACACTCAGCACCTTACCATCCTGTGTAGTTTTAGAATATCCAGAATCCCCAACTCAAGAAGAAGTTATGCCAAAGAATTGAGAGAAGACTCTGTTAGCAAGGTGCAGCAGAAAGTTTGAGGGCTTCAAGGTCAAATACATATGGAACTAATTCTTGGCTGTGTAGCTCCCCACAGAGTGACCTTGGACAAAATACATCACTTCCATAGAGTGTAGACAATATACCTACCTGGTAGGATTGGCATCAGAATTAAAGTAAAATATGTAATGCATCTAGCTCATTGCCTGAGATATAATAGGTTCAATGTAGGTCTGCTCCCAATTCCTTTACCCTTCCTAGACTTCAGGGCCTTGCTCCCTTAGTCTTCCTATCACCCTCTTTCTAGTTCTCCACTAGTGAGCAAATAACAACCGTAATTATAAGAGGTTTGAGGAGGAAGATCCTTGACTTTCTGCCCTTCAGAGTTTGAGCCTGAAGTCATTCCCCTTTTGTGGTTATGGTTTCCGCAATTCTCACTCATGTTCCACCAGAGTAGTGGCCTGGTCTATCTAACAAATATTGACCTTGTGCCTCCTAGGAGTCAGGAAGTGTGCCTGCTTCCAGCATGACCATTACCTTCACCTTCTCCTGAAACCAAGACTGAAGCTGTCACAGGGAGAAACACATTGAGGCAATTCCTTAAAGATGATGACTTACAGAGGTAGTGGTAAGAGGAGAAGATCACCAGTTGGTTTGGAAAAAAAGATCTTATCCCTTAAGTCCAGCAATTCTAATGTGCCTATTGTATGCCTGGCATTGTGTTAAGTGCTTTCCATGTACTAACTCATTTAATCTTCATAACAGCTCTTGGAGACAGAGATAATCATCACTCTACTTTAGAGAGGATGAAACTGAACACTGCAGGTGCTAGGAACCTTGTCTAGGTCACAAAGTTAGTTAGCGGCCTAGCAGTCTGGTTCCAGAGTCTTTCCTCTTCATCCCTACAACAAGCAATCACGCCATCATGTACCCCTGCTTACTTCCGTCTGAATCTACAAAGGAGTGTTGCATCTTCCCCATCTCTATAGTCAGATTTTTCTTTTTAAGGATGCTCTTTATGTTTGTTTTCATCTAATTTAATCCCTATTAAAGTGTTAGCTTGGGAGCAGAGGGTGCTAGCTACTATTTTACAGGGTACTGGAGCTGATAAAACATGTTAACTTTGCTAAGGTTTGGGGGAAGGTAGATGTCTTTTCTGATTTCTCGGTAGAGAGGCCCAAGAAGCCGGTAACAAGTTTCTGAGTTATCAAGAGACCAGATTCAGCCAAAATGAAAACTTTCAATTTTCAAGGAGGGTCTTTTTGTTTAGACCAATCCTGGGTCTGAAATGGAGTCAAACAATGCTGCGGCAGTACCCAGTCCTTCCCGCTGAGTAGAGAGGGGAATGTGAGTTTCCCAGATGCTTTAGGATACATTCCACCCATGAATGGAGCTACAGGGCAATCTGAAGTCCCAAGGGACCAGTTCCCAAATATAAGTTTTAACTTGTTTACCTTCAACTTGGAGCCTATTATAATAGTGCCCTTGGGATTCTGCCACTGGCATTCAATCTATCCCCATCTTCTAGGGATTGGGGCATGTCTCTTCCCAGCTTTGCTTAAGCCTGCATTATTTCCCAAATGCTTCAAAACTGAGCCAAATTAACTGTCCCAGAGGAACAAACAAAACCCTGGCAGGGAAAGGCAACTTTTAAACCTCTTCTCCCCATGGTCCCTCAGGGAAAAAGCCACATCAGAGGGGACCAGTCTTTTAGCCTTCTTGTCTCCCCATTCTACTGTCTGGCTCAGACCAAGTAGATTTTGCTCTCTCTCCACAGCTCTTTGTCCTTTATTTCCTCTTTTCTGTTTGCTGACATTGAGTTCCCTCTCCCCTTTCAGAATGAAGGCTCAACTTTATAGAAGCCAAAAGAGAATAGTGATGTTTTAAATTTAGACACTTGAGAACCAAGATGAAGTCTCTTTTATCCATTGTATTGGCTCTAGTGTTTAGCAAACTATGTGTTCAATGAATTAATGGAATCAGAAAGCAGAACAGAGTCTAAGGAATGGAGAATAAACATTTCTATATACGTAACTATAGAGATATTGAATGGCTTAGTTTTCTAAAAATAGCTTCCCTATGAATATATCTTGTGTTCCTGGTATAAGTGGTCTCCATCAGCACCTGTGAAAATTTTTCTTAGCGACATAGGAAACCAGCAGCCATCTACCACAGATATAGATAGGCATAATGTGATGAGAAATAGTCTGGACATTATTTTGTTCATAGCTCCCTATCCATGAAGCTAAGAATAAGTCACCCCATTGGGATATCAAGTTCCTTTTCTTTAAAATAGAATGTTTGGGCTAGATGACCTCTAACAATGTATCAGTTAGGATGCCTGAAGGTACAAGTGCCAAATGAATCAAGGAGAAGTGACTTCAATAAATAATGAGAAGTCCAGAGGCAAGATGGTTCCAGGGCTGGTTGGTTCAACTATAACCTCAAGGGTGAAGGCCTACTCTCTTTCTCTTCTGCAGTCTTCCTTACATTTATATGTTTTCTTGTAAGCTGGTTCCTTTCGTGGCTGAATATGACTGCCACAGGTTTTATATGCAGGTGACAACATTCAGAGGAAAAAATAGGAACTACTCTGTCTTATCTTCCTTCCCAAGAATAGACCTTTCTTTATGTCTAATCAGAGAGATTGCATCACAATCACTTGGTATAAATCCACAAGGACTTAGATCACTCTCCACTCACCGCCATGGGCTGGGGAGGGATTGAGATTTCTGTGAAGGGCAGACCAGCTCCAAGGAGCTGAATAACATTGAGGTCCAGCAGCCAGGGAAAGTACAGGGTGGCTGTTGGCCGGGAGGGTAATGGGATCTGCCACAAATATTGTGTGATGCAAAGTGAGTAGGAAAGATGGAGAAGCAAAGTTTGATAGAGGTAAAGAAAGGCGGAGACTACAGAAAGGCCAGGATCCCACAGGAGGAATCCTTGAAAGGCAGGAATGTCACATGTCATAAATGTTCATCTGACGCAGGCCGAAGTCTGCAGTGCCCAGCCCTATTTTTTAACTACCCAGGCAGCAGGCCTCTTCTGGGTGTAAGTGGGAAAAGCCTTATACCAACGTGTTGGGAGTGAGGCAGTTTTCACTGTGGCATTTCAGTGGATTCCACAGGGACCCTGAGGGATTAGACCAAGGCTGCTGCTTTGTTCTCTACCAGGGCGGATGTGATGGCACTACAGCCCCTTGGTAGACCAGTTCACCTGAGCGTCTCACAGCGACTTCCCACTTCCCTCCATGCCATCTTCTCTTCTCCTTCTGGGCATTTGTACGTGTCCTTCCATCTGCCTGAAGTCCCTTCCTCCACCACTGGCTTACCCTTTTCATCCTTTAAATCTCAGCTTCTGTGTCTCCTTCTCTGATCCCCAAGGTTCGGGGTTACTCCGGGCTCTTGTATTTACACCTTGGAGCTACTGATCACACTTTATTGTAATGGCTTATTTCCTGGTCTGTGCTCCCCACTTGAGAGCATACTTCTTAAGAGGAAAAACCACATCATGCATGTTTACTCCTGGCACACAGCACAGGGTTAGAACATGCTTGTTAAGATAATGAGCAAAGGCTCAATAGGAATAGACATAAAAGTAAGTTAGAATTGGCAGTCAAGATTTTGGTATCACCAGTATCACTGAACTATGAATGGAAACATGAAATAATTTAGTTTGAAAGGCCATCGCATCTCCCCTCAGACGGCAGCTTGCGTCTAACATGGAATGTACAACGTAGGAGCAATACCTCCTGTGGTATTAACGTGGGAGTGTGTGTGGTAGAGAAGATTCTATTGCCTTTGCTTTTCTCAAATTCTCTTTGTTTTTCTTTGTTAGACATAATACAGCCCATCCTGTCTTCTGTTCTTAAATCCCAAATAGATCTGTACTAGTAGTACTCCTGATGTTGTTAGAGGATATAGGATGAAGAAACATTGTCTTCTGCCTTTCCTTTATCACCCCCCTTCCTTCTTCTTTTTTTTTTTAAGATTTTATTTATTTATTTGACAGACAGAGATCACAAGTAGGCAGAGAGGCAGGCAGGGAGAGAGAGAAGGAAGCAGGCTCCCCGCTGAGCAGAGAGCCCGATGTGGGGCTCGATCCCAGGACTCCGGGATCACGACCCGAGCCGAAGGCAGAGGCTTAACCCAACTGAGCCACCCAGGTGCCCCACCCCCCTTCCTTCTTATTTATGTATTTGTTTATTTATTTATTGTAGTTTACTTCCCTCCTTCCACTGATAAACTATTACAGCTATGGCATGACAAGCACTCTGCTGGGTTCAGATGTACAGTGGGGAAATAGACGTGTTCTCTGCCTTAATAGAGTCAGCAGTGAGTTTATATTTTACATCGAAACACAGGTCGGGCCAGGAGGGAGGGAGAAGGCACCCACGAAGGGGAGGAAACTCCCACACGGCAGGAGGGGTTCAAAGGTGCATCACTGGCCCTTCTCCCTACAGCTTAGATTTCTCCCAGGGGTAGAGGAGTTTAGGATCTGCCTAGTGAAAGGGTCCTGTGTGGTCTCTCTCCCTCCCCGCCCCTCCTTTCTAACTGGCCTCACCCAGACCCACACTCTCCTCTGCCCTGCGGAAGCCAGCCCGCCCTCTTCACCCCACACTCTGAGTGTGACGCTTTGTGGCTGGGATGTTGTAGCGCCATCGGAGTGTACATAAACCGAGAGACCAAACTTATTTTAGAGGATCAGAGAGAACCTTCTTGAGGAAGTGACTTTTAAGCTGAGACCAAAAAATGAACAGGAGAGAATAAGGTGAGGAGGGAGGGTTTGTGTGGGAGATGGTGTGGTTGCGAGGAGAGTCCTGAGCTTGGAGAACACTTGTGAAGAGTGGAGGAGAAAGAATCGCTCATGCAATTACAATCTTCTTGCTAATTTTTCACCCTGTGTTAAAAAGATCTCTGTTTGGGAGAGAAGAGCCATTTATGGGGTTAATCATTCAACTTACAGCTATTCTCCTAAGTGAAGGAAATATAATTCTGAGTTAGACATGGTCTCTAACCTCAGGCAGCTTATCATCAACTGGTGATGCAGATATACAAATAAGTTTATTCATAAAACCATATAGGAGCTCTGCTAGAAGATACAGGTGAGGATTTATGGGGGTGGAGAGAGGAATGTTGTAAGAGTAGAGAAGTAACACTCGAGTGTTGGGAAATAGATGTGTTTTTACTAAGCAGAAAAGAAATCTTCATGTCCATCCTTGATGTTTTCTTTCCCCGCCCTTTCTGCCTTAGAGATCTGATGATTATATAGTGTAGAATTCTTCTGCCAGAAACATTCATCCATTTTTTTAGCCAGAGTGATGTCACCAAGAGACTATGTCTGGTGTAAATGGGATACAATTCCAAGGCAAATCAGAAATGAAATGAGATCTCTTTAAGAAGGAATTAGCCTCAACATAATAAAATAGTTACAACTTTGTGGGAGATTTGTAAAATGGTTTACATCCCTGAACTGTCCTAGATGGTAAACATAAGGCAAGACTGTATCTTAAAATGGATGTGTGGCAGATATGGTTACAAATGCACAGTATGTGCCCAGTGCATTTGTGTGAAAGAAACTTAACTTTCCAAAGCCTAGCTTGGTCTGGTCTCCGGGACCATGAATGTTTATGATAAGGGGCAACCCAAATATATCCACAATTTCCGATATACTAAGCATAACAGAGCATCTAAAACCGGTGACAGGTTAAAAGAGAATGTGGGCACTCAAAAAGAAAAAAAAAAAAATATTACTAAACAGGCAAAAGAAAGTAAAGAGCATTAGACTCGATACGATGCATCAGCAGCACAAATAACAAAATGCCTGAAAAAATGTCCCTTCCAGAAGGGAGGCCCGCGGAAGGCTTCTGGTCTGCCCTCTCAGCGTGGCAGGGCCGGTCCCCCCGGGGAGAAAGGAGAGCACACAGTGGTGTGGGAAATGAAATCGAAGACGCCAGGGACCCTGATTCGGTTAGCCCAGTCGCTCCACTGTGAACTTCGGGTCACACGCAGCTAAGAGCGGAAGGGGAAAGGCAGGAAGTTATTCCTAATGAGAATTCAATTAATTCAAGGAATCTCAGAAACCAGGTGTAAACTCTGCCGGATATTAAGAGATCCCTGAGAGGAGACAGGGTTTCGGAGCGCGTCAGATCCATTTGTAAGGAGTTGGCAAATTGGCAGCCACCCCGCTGTCGCCCCAGCTCTCCCCAACGGGTCCAGATAATTAGCATCTCCGGGCTCCGAGCTAGTGCGCCCTGCAAGGCGCGCGGAGGCTGATGAAGCCGGGGAGCCGCCCGGGCCCGCCCCGGACCCGCCCCGGACCCGGCGGGGATCCTCGGGCTGCCGCCGCCGCCACCCCAAGAGGTGCCCCGGCGGGTTGCGGGCCCAGCGGGAGGACCTGGTTTCCTGTGGGTGTTGGACCCGCTGCGAGAAAATGACGCGGGACGGTCCCATGCCGGGGCTCGGAGCGGCGGGAGCTTAACACCGAGGGGGCAGAGGCTGCAAACAGCTGAAGAACAATGTCCCGCCCAAGGCCAGCGTGCAGTGGGGCCCCCGCAGGGGCCACTCCGAGGGCCTTTAAGGACTTTATGTCCGCATGATTAGCCAAGATGAAGGGGCCAGCTGCAAACTTTAATTTCCCGATGACACAAAGGAACCATGAACAATATATAGATAGGATTTGAATTTGTAATAAGCGGTGGCCTAATCCACAGCAAAGGATAGTCAGGGTAGACAAAAAAAAAAAAAAAAAAAAAAAAAAAAAAAAAAAAAAAAAAAAAAAAAAAGCCTCCCGAAGTTTCTTAGGTTCCCCATTCAGAACTAAGACATACTCTGCCCAGAGTTGTACTTCAGGCACTAGGGCTGGCTGTGGGAAAGAAACAATACGCTTTTGCCCTAGGACTCGGGATTCCTAACAAACCTCTCCGTTCTCCTAGCAAGAAGACAAACTGGAGTTTGTCTAACAATGTTGTGTGCACCTGGTCGGGAGAACGGTCCAGATAAAGCAACGACCACATTGGTCCACTGGGATTATATTGTGGGGCACCGACCTTTTATTGAACACTTCACCTTCGACCATGGAGGGGAATTTTTTAAAATAAATGATCACCGCTTTCTTCATTCTAATATAAAAACATTTGAGGGGTTTTTTGTTTTGTTTTGTTTTTTTGTTTTTTTTCCCCCTTCAAGTGCCATTGGAATAGAATTAGCTGCTGGAGAAGAAAATCTGAAACTTCATCTTTGTTCTTACCCTTTCGGCTCTAATCATCTTGAAGTGTTAAGGTGAATTAAAAAAGAAAAAAGTTTAGGTCAACAGGAAGTGTCTCATGATGGGGAAGGGCTTTAATAGCACAGGGAAAGCCAAGGGACAAAAGGGGCCAGATGTTTTGACAGGGCACTGTGGAGCAAACAGAGTCTGGGAAAGGGAAAGAAGCATTTCAACAATTCTCAGAACAGGGGGCTTTTTGTGTCCAACACATGGAGAGATCCAGCAGCAGAAGCTTCCTTCTAAGAGGCAAAAGATGAGAAATTTGCATATCCAACGGTATTGTGCATGGAACATGTTAATCTTATTAATTATGAACACCCCCCCATCCCCACCGAGGGGGCATTTGCTCTGTGCTAGGAACTTTCCCTACGTTATCTTATTTAGTCTTTGCACAAAGAGGCTAAAAAGTTGGCTTTTTTAGTCCCATTTTACAGGTGAGTCCGTTTAAGCTAAGAAAACTCATTTTCCTTGTCCAAAGGCTTTCTCCCTGTTACATGTGGCAGCTAAAATTGAAGCCCAGGCCTGCATGACTCCAGACCCAGGTTCCAACCCCCTGGCAATACAGAAATCATAGGAAGACGCTTGGAACTCTGGGTGACTGTCTCATTATCACCGAGGGGGCGGAGGCTGCAAACACAGCCTCTATCTATCTATCTATCTATCACTAGATAGAGGATCTGACTCTATCTAGACATTGCTCCCACAGCTAAAAGCGAAACCTGATGGAAAGAGGCTGGCAGAATTTTTTCTGCTCTTCCTACCTACCGAGACCGCCATCCCCACCCCAGGACAAGTAACAATCACAAAGGACTTCCCAGTCACCGTTTTCAATCTGGACTTCTTTACAGTGTTGACAGAATTCCTTAGTGGGGCTTCAGGGGAGGAATGCAGTAAGAGTGCTTTCAGTCCTGGAAGAAAGCATTGCCGAGAGAAACTCACAGCTGGTTTTTCTTCTTTCCTTCTACAAACACAAAAGGAATGGGAGCATGTGTTTGTTGGATAAAAAAGAAAACCCTTCTGTGTGAGATGTGGGTACGTGTGAGTCAGTCTCTGGAAGCTGCAGTCAGGTCCTAACCTTCAGAAACCTTATCCTTGTGCTCTTCTCTGTGGTACTGAAGATACCTCGAGGCTGGGGCTGGCCAAGCCCAGGCTAACCAGCTGCCAGGATCTGGATCTGATCCTGGGTTGGGGCCTTCTGGGCACAGCTGTTGGGGAGATTGGGCATTGTTCCCAAGGGGACTGTGTCATCACCCAACTGCCTGGCCAGTGATAATGGGGACGGGGGATGGTAGGGGGATGGGATGAGTGAGGTTTAAAACTCAGAGGAGCCCATTCTCACGTGCTCTCCTTTCACTGAACGTTCTTGCCTCTTTGTCCAGGAGCTCTGCCTGTCTTAAGCTTCTCCTCTGTTTTCTGCCCCCTCTGTCCTCAAGAGTCTCCATCTCAGAGCAGGCTGCTTGGTCATACTACTGGGTTAACATGCTCTGTGTAGGCGACCAGCCCCTGAGTGCTTCCAACTCACAATATGCCTCCGAATGATGCCTGGAAACGTCTGTGAGAGTCGAGGTGCGCTGCAGGCTGGGTTTCCAGAGCCCTGTGCCCTCCATCCATCCTTCCTGTCTAGGACAACTGAGCTAATTAATGTGACCAGAGAACAGTTGAGCTGCTAATGAGTGCCAAGAAAGTGTTGGAGGTCCAAGACAAATGACACTTGGCTCATATTGTAAACAGCTTAAGTTTCGGTGTTGAAAATTACTTCGGTTTTACTTAAATCATCTTCTGTGCCATGAAGCCAATTTTGAGAACGGATGCACAACAAAGCCACCCCATCTACAATGAATATTCTCTCTATTTTATTTGACCTGTGGTATGAGGTGGAAATGGCTGAGTGGGAGTGTGGTGCTCACAGCCCATCCAAGGCAAGACATCATGGAAGAAGGAGAGAGAGGGGGAATATGTGTGTGACAACTCTGGTTAGCTAAAGTAAGAAAGAGCAAAGTAATCAAGTTAAAACCGTATTTCAATTTCCTTCTCTGAAGAATGTGTTACTAAGTGGATTAATGTGTTGTTTCTTTTATCTGAACATCTGTGGTAACTCCTATCTCCTGAAATGAGATGAGTCTGCTGTGTTTCAACAGAAGTAGGTGACCTGGCATTATAGAAAAATGGTAAGAGAATTTGATAACATTTTAGGAGAAAATTTGTACCTGTGTATGTATTTTTTTAGTCACTGAGATCACATGCTTCATCACGTGAAAAGGCAGCTGAGGTAGACACGCTGGGCGTCTGGATCCCCATGCTGCCACTTGCTGGCTATTTGACCCAACTATGTGGCTCAACCTAAGACTCAACTTCTTCCCTTACCAAGCAAGAGTGATCATAATACCTGCCTAGAGGGGCTGTTAAAAGGAACCAATGAAATGATGTGTGGTCGCTCTATAGTCCGTGTCCAGGAAGCAAATCCTAGTTCAGATCATCTCTCTTTCAGATTATTGTAAAATTAAATAGGCCAAAGTGTTAAGGGACCTGCACATAGTAGGCGTTGTAAGTATCATTACTCTTCCTCTCCCCCAGGGTGGTCGGATTTGTTGAAACATTAGCTCTAAGACGACGCTCACTTTTACTTTCTATACTTCAGGTCATTTGTGGAATAATTTTGTGAATTTTCGTATTCCACCTACCTGCCACCTTTAAATCAATGTGTCTCCTGAAGGGACCACATTCTGGTTCACACACAGAAAACAAGCAAATGCAGCCACAGACGAATTCCACACTCAGTTACCACATTGAGGACCACGCGTGAGGATCGTGCCTTGGCTTTCCCCTGGCACCAAGTCATCTGGTCAACCTCATACATGTCCGTCTGGTTCAGGGTCATAAACCAGAACTCCTCAGCTTGCCCCTGAGGCCTCCGAAATCTCTTAGAGCAAAGAGTATATCTACAGGCCTAGCTCTATGATTTATCATCATCCTTATATATTCCAAGTCATGGGGATAGGAAGAAGGCACTAAATGCCAAGGTTTTAAAGACAGTGCCTCACAGAAATGACCATAAATAGCAGCTCAGGAGGCCACTTACATGAAGTTAGACCCGTTTAGGACTGGGGGCTATTACAGTGTGAGCTTATCATAACTTGATTCAAGTGCAATAAGCAAGAAGTGGGGAAGATGACCAGTCAGTGCGAGAAAGCCAAGTGGAGATCAGATAACCACATTAAAAAGATTAAAATGTCCAGCCTGCTATAAATGCCTGCTAAAATCCTAAAAAGGAGTCTGGGGAGACCCATAAAATCATAACTAAGAGAGTAAGGGAGCCCTGAAGCTTTAACCAGATGTTCCTGTGATACAAATGACTATGTGAGTAAATTTTCATCCTAGCAATACAGCTTTGTATTGATCTTTTGCTTTTATTAGTCAGTGCTGCTATGAGATTAAATATTGTCTGGGAGGAAATACAGGCTTCCCTCTCTAGAAGTCTCTTCTCAGTAACCCAGTGTTTGTTATCACAAAGCGCACGAGGGAGTTTATAATGAATTGCACAGCAGAGCGGGGGCTTGAGTCTATAAAAAGAGTTATATAAGGGGTAGCCTTATAGAGAATAACCTTATTTGGGAAGCAAGCATTGTGTGCCCCCCTGAGCGGGAAACCTACAGAGAGCTGTCTGAAACAGAAACAGACACGAGTATTTATAACCAGGAGCACAGTCGCAATATACAGTGCTAAACACTTAATCTATGGTTAGATTTTACTCCAGATCCGAGCTGAAGTCAGCAGAATTAAATCTTCAAGTGTATTTCAGCAGCCTTAAATCCTTCTGATACTGTTAGCGGTGGCAGGGTTCCAAAATGCATTCTGTTAATAAGACAGTAAAGTATAAAATCAAGTTATCTCCTTCAAGGAGAAAAACACAGAGCAAAGGAAACGAGTCTTGTAAAATTACATTCCCAGCACTCAGGCCTTTTCTACCTGAGTTCCTTTCAATTTGTTCTTTTACTACCAGACCATTCTCCTTGACAAATAACAGAAAAAGAGAAATCATCTCCCACATTTTTTTTAAATTTTATTTTTAACTGTGAAAGGAATAGTACCCCTGAAAAAAGGTTTAGGATTTTTCCTTCTTATCTTTACAGGTCAGAGGAGGTTAAGATTTTGCCAATCAGCTTGCGATATGCAGTATGAAGTCTCCTTGGGCTAGCAAAAACATTTCAGCAGCTGTTACCTTTTCTTTCTCATTTAACATAACTTTTGGTTTACCTGCAGCTAAAAGGAATTTAGGCAGCATGCACAGGGGTCTTTTTTAGGTCCCAAAGCAACTGTTAGTTTTCCCAGGAGCAATATCAAAAGCTTGTTAAACTACCAAAAGGAAGGAAGGAAAGAAGGAGGGTAGGAAGGAAGGAAGGGAGGCAGGGTCGTGCACTACCAACACCCTTTGAACTCATGACATTGACCTGAAGCTCTATACTTGCTCAAAATGAACAAAGTCAGAATGAAGCCTAAAACTCCTTCCCCATGCCTGCTCCCACAGCCTAGAGTTTGTGCACGTCTGGAATGAGAGACCACCCACCGCTCTGAGATCCCTACGGGGCGTGCTGGGTGAGTTAAGTAATAAATTTTAACCTTAACTCTGAATTTCTTTGCTCTCATGAGTTTTAGTCAAGCTCTCTCTTGTTGCATCAATACATATAACTGTTGGCAATTTCATGTTCTTTAGGCAATCTTTTTTTTTTTTTTTTTCCGCCTGTCCAGGAGTTAGAAAAAGATAGAAACTCCCTTGTGTTATGAAACTAATGTGATACAAGAAATTGAGCTGTAGCAATCCATTGGGCAGATACAAAAATACACGAAAGTATAGATTTCTACTCCACTGAAAAACCATGTTATAGTTAGCTGAAAATTTAATACAGTATATTAATGTTTCCCCTCTAAGGTATCTCTTCATAGGTGATTTTGGTTTGGTTTCTTTATTTGTAGATGAAAATGTCTGGAAAATCTATAAGTAATACCTGACTATAACACCTGTACATGGTGGATAGTATATACCGTGATACTTTAGGACAAAGACACATACACACACAAAACTGTAGCATGGAGAATTGTGAAATTAAGCAAAACAAGAACATTAAACATAAATGTAATTGAACCTACAATTAGAACAAAGAGTCTTAGAGGGTCTTAAGATTGGTTGAGCTACACATGGTACATAAGGTATTTTAGAGACTTCTCTCAGATAATTGCCTAAAATGAAACCAGAAAAGCTTTCATGCTCTTCACCTAATTTTGCTGGATTCTGTGCAGACCCCCACATCCTAGTGATGACATCAGAGTTAACACTTTATGGATCATAATTCACCCCTTTTATCCTTTAGTCAATTTAATGAGTATAAGAAGATCCCATGGCTTTTATAAAGTTGACTTGAGAGGCATTCCAATCGAATCTAGGTAGAGCTCAAGAGATACCCTATTTACAGCAACCCAACAACAGATCGTGGGTGACTTTGGCAGAGGGGCACCTTTTTGTCGTTGTTGTTCATTCCATTTGCTTCAGTTTAAGGAGGTGTAATTTTATAAGCTTTCCCTCAGATTCTGGTTGTCTGATCTAGTCAGCGCCTAGAGTTTTCGGTGCGTGGCTATTACTACATGGTTTCAGCCACTCCACTTCATTCTTCAGGCCGAAATTTTAAGGCTCAGCTCCAAAATGTCCTTCTAAATCCTGCTGGTTGAAATTAATCGCTCCCCTCATCTAGCCTTCTGTTTGCGTCTACCTTGATTAAAGTTATTTCCGTAAGTGACTTCATGCCAACTTGTGAGCCTCCTAGACTCCCTTCTCATCCTTTCTTAGATCCCTATCTCATAAAATATCTCTCATAAAAGTCCCCTGAACTGAATTGCCTTTTCTAGAAACTGGGAATTAAATCCACCCATAGGGAATGCTATGAAGACAAATGAGCAGAGGACAGAAACATATTCTAATGATGTCAGAGATGAAGCCAACACACCTGGTCCCCGAGCCTTGATAGGGTATATATGTGAAACCAAATTAACTGCAAGAGGATTTGATGAGAACAGTGGATGTTCTTATCGTTCAGGTGGCCCCCGGAGAGTATGTTAGCACCATGAGAAGAGGTGGAGAAAGGAAGAGAGGCTGCTGTTGACTCCAGTATAATAAAGCTGAGTTCCCTTCCTCTCCATTCGTCCATTCTGCATATTTCAAAATGATAGTAAGGGAAATGATTTACAGCTGACTCCAGGTGCCCCTTGCTGTGCAACTCCTGTCTCAGCAGAGAGATGAAAAAGAGACCTTTTTCCATAAACAACTCTGAGCCACATTGGTATTGTTTGATTCCCACTCACAGCATTTTCTGTAGCTTGTCTTTGTTCAATGACACTAAAATCCTGGCGACTCAGTCACTCCTGTGCTTCTATCAGAGATCAGATCAGAGCCCCAGAAATGGTCTCCAGCTGGAGTGAACTGGAATACACAGAGACCTAGAAGGGAGCCCAGTTGTTGCATTTTGATGCTATCTTCTGAATGTCTCCGTTATAACTTGCATCATTCTGCGTGATAAGATGTCGTCTTAACTTGAGATCAACTTGAGATCCTACAACCTTATTGCCCAATGGTATTTTTTCCTTCTTACCCTCAGCCCAGAAAGAGAGGTTCTCAAGCCTTAGGAGATGCTCTTCCCATTCAGTCAGTCTAGAGCTGTATCTAGGGATCTACATTTTATTATATAGTCCAACCCAGGTGATGCACTTTTACCTAGTTGATAAACACAGTCCTTTGAGTGAATGACTTGGGAACAACCCAAGATTAAACTGGGTTGTTTTCTACCCAGATTTGGGGCATGGGCTGGTAATAGATGGATGGGGGAAATTAGGAGAAATGGTTCTATCATTTTTTACATTTGAGGAAAGAAAACTTAAGAATATAATAATTAAATTCAATTAAAAAAAATCTATTTCTTCATAAAAAGCACTGGGGTGGTTACTGGAGATTCAGAAGTGGAAATTTGTGCTCAAATTGCAAACACAGTCCTAAAAGAATTACCCTTCTGGCTCAGACAATGGATCATTCAGTAAGTTCAATTCTCTGTCTCAAAAAAGTACAAAATGGAACTTCAGGCAGAAGGTCATAGTTTGTCCTTGATGTCAACTTTTTGGTAAGTTTCCTATGTCTCCTAACTAAGCTTAGGGGACAATTGTCTGCACAGGTACCATGGGTAACAGGACCCAAAGGCACATCAAAGATCACCAGCCCATGGGACGCCTGGGTGGCTCAGTTGGTTGGACGACTGCCTTCGGCTCAGTTCATGATCCCGGAGACCCGGGATCGAGTCCCGCATCAGGCTCCCAGCTCCACGGGGAGTCTGCTTCTCCCTCTGACCTTCTCCTCGCTCATGCTCTCTCACTGCCTCTCTCTCAAATAAATAAATAAAATCTTTAAAAAAAAAAAAAAGATAA
>PISX010013795.1:0-30809 GCA_004024625.1 Mellivora capensis | reverse complement strand
TGTTTAAACAAAAGATCATCCAGCCCTGTCTCCCCATGTCATGGATGAGAAAACTGAAGCCCCAAGAGATTAAGGGATTTGTGAAAGGCTGCTGGTTACTTTGTAGCAGAGTTTGCACTAAAGCCAGGTCTTCCTGTCCACCGCTTTTCTCACTTTACCATATCATAAGGCTTGGAGTAAGGCTGTCCATTAGTTCATTTATCCATTTATCCATCCATCCATTCATTCTACAGATATTTAGTGAACATCTACCACATGCCAAGTGTTCTATGCTGAGCATGTGAGGTTGGGGATGATCCTCTTTCTGTCTTCGCAGTCTTATAACCTAGGGGGGACTGAGATCAGAAAACAGCTTCCATAAAGCCAATGTTCTTTAATTTTTGTCATCAGTACAACTCTCATAAGCGTGAAGTAAAATCCATTCATCATCTTCTGGCATGATTTTCAGATTTAGGTCATGTATCTTCCCAGCACTTTGTTTCACTGTCTGATCAATTTGGATCTTTTTTTTTCTTTTCTTTTTTTTTTTTTTTTTTGGTCAGTCTTCTCCTTGAGACATCTCCACCAAGGTTCCTTCCCAGAGAGGAGGCAACTAGTTGTACAAAGTGTTTTAAGAACAGATGCTCCACAATTTGGGTACAAAGTAAAGTCTTTTCCCCCCAACTTGCCTTAAGACAATGGCCTTTGGACCTGCAGTGACTTTTTAGAATCCTGAGTCTCAGACTCTCTTCAGGTTTCCAAGAGACCCAACAGGTGATTATCCCAGAAATGGTTTGGATTTCTTTTTCTCTGTGAGCCTCACCTTTCATTGTCATGCATGAAGACATACATCCTCTGTCTATTCACACAACCTTTCAAGATGGTTAGACTTTATTCTTCTTCAGCTGACATTTTACAAACAGAAGATCTTAGTTACAATTTCCCAGTTAGAAAATTGTGCTGAGGACTCTCCCAACCCCAATTAGCCTTGTTAAATTACAGGAGAGAATGAAGGGGCAGTTTTGACCCTCCTGGAACTTACCACCCTTCTCTGGAATAGCCACTCCCCTTAGCAGCTGACTTTATTAATGAGCTCATCCTCTGGCTTTACTCCTCAGCCAAAGCAAATCCAAGGTAGAAAATTGCATTTTCCAGCTATAAAACCTAAAACTTTATCCCACAGAAGTCACAGTACCCAGAAAGAACTCACATTTGTATTAGAAGTAAAATGTCGGTAGCTTGGAAAAACAAGGTCCCACAATGCACCATTTCTTAGGTCACCTTCAAGGGCATTAAACTATTTTGCCCGTATGTATATATTACTTAGTGATTTCCAAAAATTATATCTAATTTATCACCCAATTAAAGGATAAACTTTTTATTATTATTTTTAAAGATTTTAGTTATTGATCTTATAGAGAGAGAGCATGCATGTGCAAGTGGGGGAAGGAGCAGAGGAAGAGAGAGAATCTCAAGAAGACTCCACCCTGAGTGTGGAATCCTACCTGGGACTCCATCCCAGTACCCTGAGATCATGACCTGAGCTGAAATCAAGAGTCAGAAGCTTAATTGACTGAGCCACCCAGGTGCCCCAAGGGAATTAACTTTTTTTTTTTTTTTAAAGAATAGAGACTATATCTCTTACATTCTCTTAAAAATAAAACAACACTAATATATACTTTTTTGACACAGTGGATATATAATAAAAGCAATTTGACTAATGATCCATTTTGTCCTTAAATCCTAATAGCATCATCAGTCATTCATTTAATTGGTGAGTGACTATCATGTACCTAATGCTAGGCTATGTGTTATAAGGCATATATCAAATGTATTTGACATAACCCTGTGCTCAAAAATTTTGCAATCTTACCGAAAAGAAAAACACATATTGGAATAATATTGGAAAAACACTAATTGGCATAATAGATCTAGAAGAACCTTAAAGTCTCTCGAGTCTAGTTTCCTTTTAATAGATATCTCCACCATTCACAAATATTTCTGACTCTGCTTTCTTCTGAGTACCTGAGACAACTGGAACTCTCAATCCCTTGAACTTTGGGTAGATTTTATGACTTGCTTTGGCCAAACCTTGCAAGTGAAGGGATGTGTTGTCACTTACTGATGGAAGCAATTAAGAGCTGAGACACAAGTCTCCATTTCCCTTTTTTTTCTGATACAGCAGTTGTGGGGAGACATCATTGCTGTCTAAATCTATTCGAGGAGCTATAACAAAATATCACAGACTAGGGAGCTTATAAACAAGAGAAATTTATTTCTCATGATTCTGGATACTGGAAGTCCAAGATCAGAGTGCCAGCACAGATAGATAAGGGCCCTTTTCCAGGTCATAGACTTTACCTTGTATCTTCACATGGCAGAAGGGGCAAGCTAGCTCTCTCTGGAGTCTCTTTTATAGGGGCACTAGTCCCTAATCACCTCCCAAAGGGCCCACCTCCTAATATCATCACCTTGGGCATTAGGTTTTCAACATGAGTTCTTGGGTTCTTTTGGGGGTGGGGGGATGGAGAATGGGCAGATGCAAACATTCAGACCATAGTAATGGTGAAAAGGCAGGAAGCGTGAATCCTGTGAATGGACCATGGAGGTCAGATGCTCTGGGCCCCTCCAAGAGCCTTCAAATGAGCTAGAAAACCAATTCTGATTGTATTAGGCCTTGAGATTTTAGGGTTATTTGTTGCCAAAGTATACCTAGCCTATCCTGACTAAATCCAACACGATGTAGGTGGAAAAATTGAAGTGTTAACCTGTGTGGTATGGAAACTCAGTGTGTTAAGAGTTCAGTGGGATGTTGCAGATTAATTTAATTTATCTAACTTGAGCTTCTCTTTGTAGGACATGTATGACTAATCTGGAGGAAGTGGCTGTGGCCTGGGAAAGGGTATTAATGGTTGTGTGATGAGACAGTCCAGGTCAGGAGAAAATGAGCACCTAATTATACCAATAGCAGTCCTGTCTTAATATGCATAACTATTGGTGCTAAGCAATTTATTTACATTATCTAATTTAATTCTCATGGCCATCCCAGTAGAAATAACAATAATGATGGTATAAACAACTATCTCAACCTTTCCTATGAGGTAGCAATGGTTACTATTTCCATTTCTTTAAAAAGTAAACCAAAGTTTAGAAAACTTTACTTGGAATATCTGGAACCACTTCCACATGCAGTGAATCCCACCTCCTCCTTTTCTCTGGGATGTCGCTCAAATAGCCATCTCTTCATTTTTCATTATTTGTAACTGCCCTATTTCTACTGGTCCATCCCTTTGCCTGAAAAAAAAAAAATAGGCAAACGACTTAACATTTTAAAGTAAAAAACTGGGCACCTGGGTGGCTCAGTGGTTTGGGCCTCTGCCTTCGGCTCAGGTCATGATCTCAGGGTCCTGGGATCGAGTCCCGCATTGGGCTCTCTGCTCAGCAGGGAGCCTGTTTCCCCCCTCCCCCATCTCTCTTTGCCTGCCTCTCTGCCTATGTGTGGTCTCTCTCTCTGTCAAAAAAATAAATAAAATCTTAAAAAAAAATAAAGTAAAAAACTGTTTTAAAAAATATAAAACCAAAGTATATCCTGATTCGCCTTCAAGTTATGCTCTCTGTTTTCACCTCTTTAACCCATTTCAGAACCTCCTGTGGTTGAGTCACCACCAACTTCCTGGTTGCCAAATTCAGTGGATATAATGAACCCTGTTCTTGCTGGGCCTGTTGACTGGGGCTAACCTGGGCCTCTAAAGCTCTATGATCTTCTGGATCTTCTTACTCCTTGTTCTTTTTAAATCCATGTTAAAGATTCCTTTTTCTCCACTGACCCTTTAAAAGATGGTCCTATATTGGTGTCCTTATTCTTGTCCCTCTTCATGGGCTATGAAGACAACTTCAACTATTCTTATGACTTAATTACATGTTAATATGTTACATTCCCCCCAGATCTAAAGCTGTAGTGAAATTCTCTCTCAAGGACTTCATAAATATATATTCTACCTCTTTGTTCATATATCACCAAGGCCCACTGAAATAATTAGGTAAGCAAACAAACAAACAAATACATTCCTTGACACCTTAAACCTTTTTCTCCTGAATTCTTTATCTTCATAAATACTCCATCAGCTACCTACTCCCTCAAACTGCAAGCCTGAAAGCCCATTTCTTCTTCTTTCCCAATAACTAGACTCCACAGCTTGAATCTGCCATCTAAACAGCTCTCAATTTCTACATCTTATTTTTGCCATCCCTAGTAAGTGTTTAATTTAAGTCTTGTTGCCCTTGTCTTCACTAGATCACCTCCTTAATCCCTCCAAAGCATTCTTCACACTTCTGCAGGAGAATTGTTTCTAAAGTTCCACAATGGTCACACCATTATCTACATTGTTCCAAAGTGCTTCATTACATTCCAGATAAAATCTAAATGCCTTAGTAGATACACACAGTCTTTCACAACCTGATCTATGCTCACATCTCCAGTCTTTTCCACTGCTTCTTTTTGCTTCACACTTAACCTGCTGAGCCAAGCCAAAGAGGTGGTAACATGGGAAAAGTTTCTCTAGCCTTGTTGGTGTGGCCTCCCTTACTCTACTTTTACCCTTTACTCCTCCAAGTGGTTTCCTCTCGAATTTTTCAACTTCAAGTCCCAGTTCAGAAGCCCCCTCCCTAGGTGCTCCCATGTCCATACCCTTTCTGTAAGCATGCATCTCTGATGCTGCTATTATATTACATGGGGGTCACCTTTTGTTTTTAGGTAGTCATCACTCAGCTTGGTTCCATTTCTCCTCTCAGATTTATTTGAAAGACCACCAGCCTACCTGCATTTCACAATAGATATGGCATTAGGCTTTTGAAATAATGCACAAAAATAAAGTCAACATGTGTCATCAAGATTTATAGAATGCCCACTCCTGGATCGGAGTCCCATAGCTAGGAAGGAAACACATGGCAAAGAAATGGACTTTCTCTTTTCTTGTTTCCTTATATTTTTACTTTGTCTCATTTGTAGCCTAGAAGTTGCTTCTGAACCACATGTAGGCATAAAGACAGCTTGATCTTTGAGGACTGCTGATGTGTCTAGAAGGTAGGCTCCATAACTCAACCTGTTTTCTAGATGCACACCAAATCATTTAGTGCCTTGATGAAATTAAGAGGGCTAGCTGTACTTCTGTTTAATAAGGATACATCAGATTAGAGCCTATATTTTGATTTTGTGTTTGTGTGATAGTACTGTAAATTCTCTTTTTTCATTTTCTCAATCTCATTAACTTCGTTCTCGGTTGCTTCATTATTTTCAGAACTGTCTTCTGTAGCTGCACTTTTTTTTCTAGCCAACTCATCTGTCAGCTGTTACAGTATTTTTTAATTATATTTTTCCAATATTTCTTTCCTTGTCATCATTTATTTTTAATTTACGTGCGTATATTATTTTTATGAGGAAGCCCAAGAATAGCTGCATTTTACACACAATGTAAAGTTATGAAACTTTTTATAGGGTTTTTGCCTCTTGTGTCTCACAAAGAAATTCCAATTCTGTTCTTCCCAGATTTATGCCAAGAAGAAGCCATTAGGAGGCACATAGACCCATGTTGGTAGACTCTGAAGGTTGGGTTTCAATCAGTGATTGACAGGGATTATCTAGTTCTGATTTTGAGGCTTTGTGTTTTAAATTGCCATCAGGGAGCAGCAGGATACACTCACCATTTACAAAGTGAGCCCTTAGTAAAACAAAGCAACAGCAAAAACAAAAACTAAACAACCTTTCTTCAAGGTTACAACAAACTAATCCCCTGGCATCAAGGGCTATGGCTCATGATGAACAACAGAGAGGAGGGGAAACCTGACAAAGAAGGGAGCAGGGTTCAAGAAGAAGTTGAGCCATAGAGAGTGTGAGGGTTCTGGAGGATAACCCCATCATCTACACTAGGTCTGAGATTGAATTTCAGCCTCCAAGTGCTCATATTTGTGATTCTTTGCATAAGTATTACTAGGACGCTAGTTCAAAACATGGATATTCCCTGGTTCCATCCCAGGGGACAGGAAAGAGCAAAAAAGTGATAATAATACCAACTATCATTTATGGAGTGTTTACTATGTGCCAAGCACTATTCTATATACCTTAAATATGTACTGCATCATATAATCTCATGACAAATCTATGAATTAGGTACTTTATAATTTCCATTTTAAAAAATGAGAAAACAAGCACTGAGGATAAAACAATTTGACCAAATTCACACAGGTATGAATAGGTGCTGGATATAGAGGTTAAACTTAGGCTCTCTTATGCCTATGCTCTTGATCTTAGGTACCATGCTGATAAAAACTATTGGAAAAATATATAATTAAGAGAAATAGTAGAAGAATGGTTCCTACTCTTTCCCCCAACTCCTTACCACAAAAGCACCTCAGTCTTTCATCTTCTCTTCTTAACTTACACCCAGATCTTTATTGGGCTCAGCTGTCTTATGGTTTTGAATAACAATGATCATGTTGACAAAGTCTCAAATTTGTATCTTTAGTTCAAATCTCTTTCATGAATACTAAACTTTTATATCCAATTACCTTCCTGACAACTCCACTTTGATGCCGTATAGATATCTCAGACTTAACACCCCCAAATTGCACAGGTCTTTCCCCAGTCATAACCCTTCCACAGCCTTCCAGTTACCAGTTAATGGCACCTCCATTATCCCAGCTGTTCAGACCAAACCCCTAAGTCTTATTTGATTCTTTCTTTTACTCCAATCCAATCTGTTGTCAAATTCTGTTAGTTCCCTCTTCAAATATTTTTCAGACTTTGACCCTTTCCCCTAGCACCCCTATGAAGCCTGCCTAGTTCTGACCACCATTCTGTCTCATCTGAATTATTATAATCATCTCACAGTTGGTTTCTTTGCTTCCAACTGCATTCATTTACAGTTTATTCTATAAAGAGAAGTCAGAGTGATGCTTGTAAAGTGTAAGTCAGATCATGGTCATCCCTTGTTGAAAACCTGCAGTGGCTCCAAATTTCACCTAGAATGAAGGCCTATTTTATAATGGCCAATAGGACCCTGTGTGATCTGACTCTCCCTCAAAAATGACTTGCGAGGAGGGGATAGTTTCTCCTTACTCTCCTCTTCTTCTCCTCCTCTCGTTCTTTTCCTTGTCCTGCTCTGCTTCATTCTCATCTTCATCTTACTTCAATGTTGACTTACTCCACAACAAAGTTTTAGAATGAAATGAATTCAGTATTTGGCAATGTCTGGTGAATGAAGCTTGGACTCTGTCTTTGACCAAACAACTTTCCACCCTGCCATGAAGACAAGAGATATGGAACCCATCCTTGACTCCCTCTCCATCATGCATTATATTCAATTAGTCCCAAGACCATAAGTACGGCTCTCAAGTCCATTTCTTCCTTTCTATCTCCACTGCTATTACTTGAGTTACTTGAGTACAAATTCTTTTCATTTCCCACTTATATCCCCTCAACAATCCCCTCAGAGGTGTCCCTTTCATTGGCCTTTCCCTCCATCTATTCTACATCTTACATCCAAAGTTGTATTTCTAAAACGGAAATTGGACATCATTTCTTGGCTTAAAGATCTCCATTGTTTTCCCTTTATTTATAGCTTTATTTTTTAAACTTTTTGGATCAAGGATCCCTTAGGAAGTCTGACAATACATATGAACTTCCCAGAAAACTCTAAGTACCAAAGTTTACATTAAATTTCAGCTGACTCACTTATATATCCAAGAAAGTGTTCAGCTCCAAGGGATTCTACGTTAATGAACCTTAGGCCATAGGAGAGTCCACCAAAGTTTTTCAATCTCTAGCCTGTAACCAGCAGCTTCACATCCCACAACTACCTTTATTCTTCCAGATTTAGCTCAAGGGAAATATTTCCTAATCTCCTGAGGAAGTTAATCTTTCCTTTTCTCTGCATCCAAAGAACATACAGCAATTATCACATCAGGTTTTAAATATTTCTAAACATTTTCTCCCCTAGAAATCTCAACTCTTTAAGGAGAGGGCTATCTAATTTTCTGTTTAGGTCTCAGTCCTACCACAGACCCTAGGATACAGTTGATATTCAGTAAATATTGACTGAGTGACTATATCAAAGGTTTAAAAAAGAAAAAGATAAATGGTGATTTCTATGTTAAAGATTTTCCCATCCTTGCTTCTTCCCTTTATAATATTAACCAAAAAGGAGATAATTCCAGTGCATAAAATTACAATTATAAGAATTATACATTTATATATATGTATTACAATTATATATATGATGATAATTCTATATGACTGAGGTAAGTTTTCCCTAAATTCTGAGCTTTGGCATTACAGTTCTTTCAGCTGATCTTTGTCATTTCCTAATTCCAGGACTGGGATAAGTCTTTGTCTTTGGTTCCTCTTTTGATCTCTAGAGAAATGAACATTTGTCTGGTTTTAACCTTGCTTTGTCCCAACATATTATTAGGAGAGTAAGCTTTGAAACCAGTTCATTGGCTTATCAGCTCTTTAACTCTGGGTTTGCAGAGTCTCTTCACTCTGGTCCATAGCTTAGAGCTGTGTTTCTCACGGAATGGTCCATGGAATCAAAAGCACCTTGTGTACTTTTTCAAGGTGCAGGTTCTGGGACATACTAAGTAACATTTTTTTAAGATTTTTATTTATTTATTTATTTGACAGACAGAGATCACAAGTAGGCAGGTAGAGAGAGAGAGGAGGAAGCAGGCTCCCCACCGAGCAGGAAGCCCGATTCGGGGCTCAATCCCAGGACCCTGGGATCATGACCTGAGCTGAAGACAAAGACTTTAACCAACTGAGCACCCAGGTGCCCCTAAATAACACCTTTGGGAGGCAGAAAGATATTCTGGAATTTGCATTTTAAAACTTTCCTAGAGGAATGCTCTGTGTACTGAAATTTGGGAAACCTGGACCTAGAACTCACTTCCACTCTCTTTCTATTGCATGAATGTAGATCTGGGTTTCCTTCTTCTCATCATATTGTTAAAACCATACCCTAAATTCACCGTGACTAGTGAATACCTTCAGTTTGTTTGTTTCCATGAGCAAGAACAAGGTTAAGAGTAAAAGCTTGGAGCCAGAAAAATTTGGGCTTACATCTCCCTTCTTCCACTTATTTGCCATGTGAGATGAACTATTCTCTCTAAACCACATTTTCTTTAACTTTCTAACAATACTTCCTCATAGGATTGTTGTGAAAATTTAATAGGATCTTATATGTAAATTATTTATTTAACAGTTCACAACCCAATTGAAGTTGGGTAAATGGTAGTTATTAGTAACAATGGTAGTTATTAGTAATAGTAACAATAATAACCCTGAAATTTGTCATTTTCTCAATAAGATATCTTTTTCATAGTATCGGTATGTTTGCATATAGATATGCATATATATAAAGAATGGTATTTATTTAATATAATAGTATTATATTAATATAACTATAATATAATATATTCATGTAAGAGATTTCTAATTAGTAGATCATTTGCCTCTCCTTATTTACCTGTTCAGTCTGTCCTGTCATCTGATTCCCATCTGTCTGTCTAGCATTTCAACAATCAGCTTTAGCTCTGAAGTGGAGATAATTGAAGATCAAATCTTATTCAGCACTTAGAAAATCACTTCATTCTATTAGGAGAATTTTTAAGTACTTAGATGAATCACTATGAAGACTAATTTTGAAAACTGTGTTTGATCAGTGGTACAGTTTTGGTTGATAGCTCTGCTATTCCCAAAGGAATCCTAACAAAACAGTTTCAAAGAAAAACACTTTGAAGTAAGAAAAGATTATGGGGGGAGGCAAACTTGGGGGAAAAATCACGCTTAATAAGAATTCTTCATAAGGTTTCTCATTCATTAGGAAAATTAGACGAATTGTGAGCCATGTCAATAGAGCCTATTTATTAACTACTACCAAGCAGTGATTCTCAAAGATCTCTTCAATAATATGGGGGAAAAAATGGTTCAAGGAGACTCTCAAAGATTTTTCTATGGGGGACGAAGGGGAAGGAAAGCAGTATAAATTTGATTTAAGTCAGACTTCCCTCTCCTGTACTAAAATTTGTCATGATCACAGCCATCCTGATGTCATCTGGAATTTCTTCATCGTTAGAAATCTCTAAGTGAGAGTGAAGCTGTAATATGAGTTCCCATTTTTCAGTTTGAAGATTTCAGCAGAGATTCCATCAGCTCCTGAACTATTGCTATATCTACCTGATGGCTTTCAGGAGACTGAACTGAACAGCAGAAAGAACTCTGGTGTTTGCAACGTTTCAAGTGAGCCTCCAAAATGCAATAGTCTCCATCCCTAGTTCTTAATATGCTGGATCATGAAAGTCTTTATTAGAATGGGGGTGCATTGCAAAAGAAGACGTTCAGTGAGAGTTTGAAGAGATGGGGTGCATTTGTTAACGGGACACCAGGTTTCCAGAGGGTGCTGTAAACCAGTAGGGAGCAGTGAGAGACTCCGTGTGGAGGAACGAAGTGCCGGGCACTATGGGGATGACAGTACAGAAGAGAACAGCGGCCACAAGACTGACAAACGATCACGGATCTTCAGAGGAGACTTCACCAGAACCTCTTGTCAGCTTTTTCTTTACCAGTGAACCTTCCCGTGCTTCCATTTCCTTCCCTCCCCCTCTCAGATTCCACAATCAATCACTTCAGCCAGTCTCCTCCTGGTATTCTCCACCTCTTCATCCCATTGTCCTTTTATAGCCATCCTTCTGGCTACATCCTGGAAAATTCGATTTACCTTTCCCTGTGCATATGCCCAGGATTGTACCCACTGCTGAAGAGAACTGTGACCAGGACGTCTGGGGTCATTACTAACCTGTGATGTAAATTCAGAGGTGCCGGGCAATCATAATTTTTCCTTACGCACTGCTCTGTCCCATTCTCCATGGCAGTTTTGTCAAAACTCCCAAATCTTTAAATCACAGTCCCTTCAGCTTCTCTTTACACCACCGTTAGCAAAGAATCACCTATTTTACTGGAAATATAGAAAATGTTGGATATGAACACCTCGATTCCTGCTCCCAAACCCATAAAGAGTGTCACTTTATCCACCCCTTACCTCTTCCCTCCTCACACTTGGAAAGGAGAGTTCTGGATGAAATGACTTCTGTCAGTTTTCTTTTCTCTGCCTTATCTCTTCTTCAACTTCTCCCTCCCATGGTTCTTTTGGCTCAGCAAATATTTCTCCCATCTTAACCTTAAATGCCCTTCCCTCCCTCTTCCTTCCAAACAAGCATCTTTGTTTTCATTTTTGGGTTTTTGTTGTTGTTGTTTGTTTGCTTGCTTCTTTGTGTTTTTTTGGTTTTTGAGAGAGAGAGTGTGTGTGTCTGCACACTCAAGTGGGGGGAGGGACAGAAGGAGAGGAAGAGAGAAAAATCCCAAGCAGACTCCCTGCAGAGCTCAGAGTTGGCCCTGGGGCTTGATCTCATGACCCAGAGATCGTGACTGAACCAAGATCAAGAGTCCTGAGGCTTAACTGACTGAGCCATTCAGGCGCCCCCCCAACCAAGCATCTTGAAAGAACAGTTTACATTTACTCTTTGTACCTTCTTGCCTTCCCTCCCATCAGAACACCAAGCAGATTCTGTCCCTTTCTAGTCACTAATTCCAAGAGCTATTTTTGGATTATTATTTAACTTGACCCAGTCACTCCCCAGCCCCCACCCCGCCATGAAATTCTTCATTTTTGCTCTTAATGTCCCAGCCTGCTCTTCTCTCTCTCCTTTCCAGGCTCCTCTTCCCCTGTCTATTCCTCAAACTGTAGGTTTTTGTTTGATTTAAAGGCGTTAGATACCAGCATCTGTGTGTCAATTGTTGTTCATGACTTCCGGTGTTTTTGTTCTTTATCTAAATTATTTGTGAGAGGTATTTTAAATCCGAAGTTATCAAAACTTCATAGGCTTTGTCACAGGCATTGAAAATACTCCAAAAATTTTTTTTTAAGATTTTATTTATTTATTTATTTATTTGACAGACAGAAATCACAAGTAGGCAGAGAAGCAGGCAGAGAGAGAGGAGGAAGCAGGCTTCCCGCTGAGCAGAGAGCCTGATGCAGGGCTCGATCTCAGGACCCTGGGATCATGACCCGAGCCGAAGGCAGAGGCCTTAACCCACTGAGCCACCCAGGCACCCCAAAAATATTCCAAAATTTTCACTTGTTTTTTAATTATAAAGAAAATGTTAGTTTTATACTGTAAAAATCTTTTGATCCTTTCAAGTTTCTGTTTTTAGTGCCATGCTTAGAAAGGCCTTGTCTTCACTAATATTAAATGAATATTGATCTCATTTTTTTTATAAGACTTTTTTTTTTTGTAAAGAAGCTTTGGGTTCACAGCAAAACTGAGAGGAAGGTGAAGAGATTTTCACCACACATGCAGAGTCTTCATGACTATCAACATCCCCACCAGAGTGGTACAGTTTTTACAACCTATGAACCTACTTTGATATGTCATTATCACCAAAGTCCATTGTTTACACTAGAGTTTACTTTTAGTGTTGGACATTTATGAGTTTGGAAAAATGTATAATAACAGGTATTCATCATTATGGTATCATACAGAACATTGTCTCTACCCTAAAAAATTCTCTGTGCTCTGCCTTTCATCCTTTCCCTCTCCCCTAACTCTGTCAGTTATTGGTCTTTTACTGTCTCCATTGTTTTGCATTTTGCAGAATGTCCTATAGTTAGAATCATACAATATGCAGGCATTTTAAAATTGGCTTCTTTCACTTAGTCATATGCATGTAAGTTTCTTCCAGATCTTTCTTCCAGTGACATCCCACTGTCTGAATGTGCTGCTGTTGCTTTACCCGTTCACCTACTGACGGACATCTTGGCTGTTTCCAAGTTTCAGCAATTATGAATAAAGCTTCTATAAACCTCCGTGTGCGGGGTTTTGTGTGGACATAAGTTTTCAACTTCTATGGGTAAATCCCAAGGAACATAGGAGTATCCTGTGGTAGGAGTACAGTTAGTGTTGTAAGAAACCCCTACACTGGTTTCCAAAGAGCCGGATCATTTTGCATTCCCATCAGCAACGGATGAGTTTGTTCCTGCACCATCTTTGTCAGCATTTGATGTTGTTGGTGTTCTGGATTTGGGCCATTCGATTACGTGTATGGTTCTATTTTTCTTCTAACAGTTTTATGGTTTAATTTTGGAGATTTAAACCTGCAGTTTATCTGCAGTTTATTTGGGTGGAACTTTATTATGATGTATAAAAGGGAGCTCACTTTAATATGTTCCAAATGGTAAGCCACTTGTCCCCAAATAACTTACTGAACCATCATCTTCCAAAGATATTTTAAATGTCGCCTTTTTTGTTCTATCAATTTCTCATAATATTTGGATCTACTTCTAGACTTTCTATTCTGTTCTGTTGATCTGTCCTATTTTTGTACCTATTCCTTAATGCTTTTGATAATGTAGATTTATAATGCATTTCAGTAACTTAACGGGAATATAGACTTCTAAAACTTTTTTATTGACTGGTTTTATACTTTCATTTTTCAGATGAACTACAGAAGCATTTTGCTAAGTCATAAAGAGAAATTTGTTATTTATATCTTGACCATAATTTGTTATATTTGTAAATTAATTTGGGAAAATATGGACAGCTGTGTACTTTTAAGCTTTTTCTAACCAGATATTATGTCTCTCTTTTTTGGTTCCCAGGAAAAGATTAAACTGTTCTACCTATAAGTTTCATATTTCTTGTTAATTTTGCTGCTAGTAATTTCTATTTCTGGTTTTGGTTTCTATCATGAATGAGATTTCTGTTTTCCATTATATTTTTATATAGAAGATTTATGTGATTATCTCAATTCCAGATACTTTATAAAACATTCTTGGTAGTTTTAATAATTTTGTAGTTTACTTTTTAGGTTTTTAAAAAATGTTTTAGTATGTTACTTGCAAAATAGGTGGTAACTTATCTGTTTCCAATAAATACACATTTTAAATTTTGTTTTATATCTGACTGCAAAGTAAAGAAGTTTCAAGGGGTGCCTGGGTGGCTCAGTGGGTTAAGACTCTGCCTTCGGCTCGGGTCGTGATCCCAGGGTCCTGAGATCGAGCCCCGCATTGGGCTCTCTGCTCAGCGGAGAGCCTGCTTCCCCCTCTGTCTCTGCCTGCTTGTGATCTCTGTCTCTGTCAAATAAATAAATAAAATATTTTAAAAAAAGAAATTTCAGAAAAAAATATTAAAAGGAATGGATATTTTTCTTGTACTAAATTTGGGAATGTCTCTGATTTTATTATTGGGCATGACGCTGTTTAATAAACAGATTTGATATGTATATATTTATTTGTATGCACTTAGAATATCTCCACAAGATTTACCAGAAACCAGCAACAGTGATTGTGTCTGGGAAGAGATCTGATTGATGGGACAGGTAGGTAAGGAAATGTATTCAATGGATATACCTTTGTATCTTTTGAATTGTGGTATGATTTATACATATAAACCCATTAAAAACAGAAGTAATAGACTTAACAAATCAAAACAACATCTGTTTTTAAGAAAGTATTTATTTAGACTTGTTTTCTAAGGCTTTTAAAAAAGATAATCAGCGATCAGTGATGAATTAAACACATTTCTTTTTATATTCACTGGCCTGATCACATGGTTTTTTAACGCACTGAGACACCCAGGCGCCCCTGATCACATGGTTTTTTAATTTGGTCTTTGGTATATTATATTTAAAATGTGTCTAATATGAAATCATCTTCATTAGTTGTGGTTTTTTTTCCTGATGAATATTTTATTTAACATCTTTGTATCTATAGACATAAACAAAATTGTTTTTTGCAGTGGGGTGAGTTGTGTTTTGGTCCAGTTTTGATGTAAGTATTGTAAAACAAATTGACAAGTCCCCCATAGTTTTCTGTACACAAAATGTATTAGAATGGAATTTCTCCAGCGCTTATAAAACTGAAAGAACTCATCTGGTAACCACCTGCTTCTAAAGCTTATTTTGGAAGAAATATTATAATAAAATCTTCACATTTTTTATTGCTATGATTCTATTAAGGTTTTCAACAATGCAAATATGCCTTAATATTTCTTAGGAATTATTGACTTGAAAGACACCTTCTAGATCCGGTATGGGGATGATTTTTAGATTAAGCCTAGACCCCACTGTAGTTACAGATGATGAAAACTATTAAGAAATGAATTTATTAACACATAAAGTTTATTTTCCAATTTAAAGACTATCAAATTTCTTTTATAAATCACTAAACCTTGCTCTCATCAGAATGGAAATACATATTTGTATATTCGGTAAAACAATCTGGATTTTTCAATTAACTCACATGGCTACATGTGTTCATTGATAACATAAGCCAACTCTTAAAAATATTTGATTTCCTGCTCAGAGTCCGTAATGCTATGAAGTGAAATGACAAATTTATCTCACGTTGGAGAATAAATCTCGGTAACTCAGCCATATCTCTGCCACTCATGAATCATCAAGTCTTGGCTTTACTTGTGGGATAAATATATCTGTTATGTATACCTTCTTGTCCTTTTTGTATAAATATATATTTCTTTCTTTGCATCCAGTTTTATTTATATGCATCCTACCTGTGATACAGCAGAGACTTAACTTGGAGCAAATCAATTAAAGCCACCAGGATTCTTTTCCTTTTGCTGCATAACACTGCTGACCCGAACCAGCACATGTGCCAGGGTCTTTACCGTATTTTCTTCAAAGTAGAGGCATGAGCTGGAAAAGGGAGTGAGGTGAACATTTGATCAAGATGACAAGCACCACTAGATTCCTGCTGCTGGCCGGAGCACAAGCCTGATGACATGTATTTGGTGTCATTCCGATGTAGATTCTGACAGAGGCCAATTTATGGTCCAATTTATGTCTTGACTCTCATACGAAGGCCAAGCAAGCTATAAAATGTAATAAGAATTTCTTCAATCAATGTCCAGAGGAAAAACAAATCACTCAGTTACTGACACAATATTGCATCAACACTCGGGTAAAGTTCTCACGACTGTGTGACATGCCCCCAAGCTACATGGAGCGCCGAGACTGCAAACATGGAAACCAGCCTTAGCAGCCCCTCGTCCGAACAGAGGAGCTCCACAACTTTAGAGCTGTTAATAGGTCATCAACTGTCTTTTGCCTTTATTTTCCTTTATTCTAATAGTACTACCTTTGGGGGGCAGGTGGTGTAGAAAAAGGAGTGGGAAATTAACTAACTAAATGAGTTCTTAACTCTCCTTCCTTCCAAGATTTTAGTTTCAGACTTATTTCTGACCTCCTTGCTGCAAACACCTTCATTCCCTTTCCCCCCTACCTCCTTTCCTTCCTACCAGTTCCCCCTTTAGAGGGAAGTTATTTATTTGTCCCTTGGTAGATCATTCTAACTAAGGCTCCTAGTGAGGTAACACAGATGAGTCCCTGGTCACAGTTTCTATCCAGCCAGTCGTGGGCTTGCGTATTTTCCCAGTGTCTCTTCGTTTAGATGTTTTCCAACCAGATACATGCCATTAAGCACTGTTACAGGTTGGTGCAGGGAAGGGTTTCGGAGAAGAAAGATGGAAGAAGCGGCTCTCCATGAGGTCTGTTCTAATTTTTTATTTGTTCCTTCCAAATCCTGTTTTGTGACTGTCACTGTGCAAGACACACACACACGTATACACACACACACATACGTAGTGAAAAGCTATAGGAGCAGCACTGTGCTCTTTTTCAAATGTGGCTTCATCTAGGTGTGCCCTTAGGGCTTGGAGTCTAGGTCACTTTGTTGAGGGGGATGGGGACAAAGTGGCCAATCTGAGGAGGCACTTCCTGTGTGAATATGTTTGCCTTCATAATATTAGGAAAGTTGCAGGGCTGCCCATGAAAACAGCACACTTTTAAAGATGTCCTTTCCCCGCTTTCTGCAAACGAACAGGGGAAGAGTGAAGCGGATATAAATTGCTGACGGACCTTCTGGTGTCCTGGAATGCAGGGTGGGTGTGCTCCAGTCCACCCTGCAGGCCACACTTCGTGGCTAAGGAATGGGTTGGGAAGGTCCTCCTGACTCCCCATGGCTCCCAAGAAGGTCAGTGCTATAGCACCTGAGAAAGTATTCAGTATTCACTAGTATTCAGTAGTACATGTCATACATATATTCTTAAAACAGAAGAAGGCTTCATCCAGTCAGGCATATTTTCTTCGTGCACACTCTGAGAAGGGAAGGTCTCATGCACAGCTGGCCTTGCCTCTGAAGCCTTCCCAGCAACCTCCGGTATAAAATTACCACTCTTTCTTTTGTTCTGAAGGCAGATCAACTGTGATACTCAATATCAGGGTAATCCCAGGGGTTCTGGGACCCAAACCAATAAATTGGGTAGACTTTAAACAAAAAATACAAAGCAATGTACAAAAGTGAGTATTTACTTAGAATAGGAAGAGAAATCACAACTTCTTTGAGCCTCAGAGATTCAGATTCCTTTCTTCTGAGACCTCCTTAGGCATTTTATTGGTTGTGTTTATGTAAAAGTGACTCCTGGTTACAACTTGGCTTTCCTTCTCTACCTAGAGCCTCTTTCTCTACCAGCAATTTCCAAGATTCTTGGGGCTGGTGCAGGTGAGCAGTGCTTGAAACTTAAACTTCTCTTTTTTATAGTGTCCTCAACAACGTGTGTCTCTTCTTCCAGATCGTGAGGCAGAGCCCATGTTCTGTCCTCCACCTGCTGAAGATCTGGATAGAGGACTCTGAACCGTGGAGGTACTCAGTACCTGACCTGTTTCACCATTGACTTCTGTTGAGTAATTTTTCCAATTATAAGAGGACCTTGTGTATATGATTAAAATTTTGAAAAACCCAGAAAATGATTTAAGGAAGAGAATTAAAAATACCAGTAATGTCATTGCCATTAAATGTTGTGCTTCCTTCTGAAACTTACTACCTATATAGTTTTTTGTATGTTACAATCTTATTTAAAGTATCATGCTTTTTGCTTTTACCATTTTCCAATTTCCTATGCTATGAGGAATATTTTGAAAACCTGATTTTTAAGGTGAATAACCTCTCATTCTATAGATGTATGATATTTTTGTACTCCTTCCCCTACCGTGACTCAGTGCCCTGTGCCCGATGTAAAGAGGAAGTCTTTCCAACAAATAAGCACAATACTCTAGAGAATCCTTCTAATGTCTTCAGTTTTCCCACTGTTTGTGGGCCGGGAGGTAGGCTTCAAGGGAGTGGAGAGAAGAAAGAGGTAGAGGGTGAATATAACTTGCTATGAAATTTAGATTCCCACAAAACAAAATTCCCTCCACCAAATGTCTATTAATCTTATTAAATAAAAATTAAGAATTGTATTTTTTCTTTATTCTTATAACCCAACAAAATGTTAAACACAGATTTAGTAGATACATAGATAAATAAATGGATAAAAAGGACAATAGATTCCATTAAAATAGCACCCTGAGACATGGTTTACCCATTTAATTGGAATGATGGCCAAGGGAGAAATTTAGAGCAGAGCATTTCAATGACTCTAAACAAATGAATAAATGGTTCACTTAATTCATTTCAATGTCTGGGCTGGTGGTACCCAAAAGTCTATTCAAAAAAAATGTCCCATTGTATTGCTCCAGGGGTTGCTTTTTTCTGCCCTGCTCTGAATATATATAGATGTTTAAAATTCATGTCTGATATAAAAACCATCTATACAGATCATGTTAAATGTCTAGGGTTCTACTTTGGAGGCTCAGAATTCCGACCAACACCTCCAGAAGAACATGATCTGACTTTAAAGAAGTCTGCCTTAGGTTTAAAGGATACCTCCCCAAGCAGGAAGAGTTCTAAAAAATGCCTCAAATATAAAGCATTTATTTGTGACTAAGCTATACTTAAAATGAAAGAGACTCAGACGTGGATTGCACAGATATTTTTGGAGCATGTACATCATGCCAAAACTCAAACAGTGTGCCTTCATATTCTTCATCTAATTTAATTCTTAAAAGAATCCACTGAGTAAAATTCTTACACCCATTTATATGGGTAAACAGAGCAAGACTCAGAGATGTTTAAGGATGAGACCATAACCCTGCTCTGTTGACCCATTTATTCATTCAGGACAACTTCTAAGTGCCTGCTCTGTGCCAAGCCCTGAGCAAGGCTCTTAGGAGACAGTCTTAAACCAGTCATAATCCCTGCCTTCAAACCTGTTACAGTCTGTTGTACAAAACAGTATGGAAACAGAGTAGACAAATAAACAAAGTAAGCAATGTGAAATGCGCAGCAATAGAGTAAAGTAAGTGATATCATGCGATCACATTTCTGGTCAATTGATTTTTGACGAGGGCATCAACCTACTTGAACGGGAGAAAGAATAGTCTTTTTGATGAACAGTGCTGGGGCAACCAGATCCCCTCATACAAAAGACTGAAGTTGGAATTCTACTTCACATCACATACAAAAACTAACTTCAAATGGATGAAAGATCTTGATGTAGTATCTAAAACTATAATACTCTTAGAAGAAAATATAGGCAGAATTCTAATTCTTCAGATTAGACATTGGTTTCTTAAATATGACATCAAAGGCACAAGTGACCAAAAAAGTAGGTCAACTAGATTTCATCAATATTTAAAACTTCTGTGTTTCAGAGGACACCATCAAAAAAGTGAAAAGACAACTCACAGAATGGGGGAAAATATTTGCAAATCATGTAACTGATGAAGGACTAGTATCCAGAATACATAAAGAACTCTTACAATTTAGCAATAAAAATATAAATAATGCAATTAAAATATGATATCTGAATAGACATTTCTCCAAAGAAGATATGCAAATGGCCAATTAAGCACATGAAAATATGTTCAACATTGCTAGCCACCAGGGAAATACAAGTCAAAACCGTAATGAGATCCTATAACACCTCTACTAAGATGGTTATAATCAACAGCACAGACAATATCAAGTGTTGCCCAGGATGTGGAGAAATTGGAACTCTCACACATTGCTGGATGGAATGTAAAATGGTGGAGCTGCTATGGAAAATAATTTGACAGTTCTTTAAAACATTAACAATTTAATTACCATATCAGGCAGCAATTCCACTGTGAACTACATATACACAAGAGAAATGAAAACATACATAAAAACTCTCCATACAAACTTGCACATGAATCCTCAGATAGCATTATTCATAACAGTTGAAAAGGGGAAAATATTCAAATGGATAAATAAAATGCAGTATATTCATAAGAGGAGATGTAATTCAGTCATAAAAAAGAATGAAGTCCATGCTACAACATGCATGAACCTTGAAAACATGCAGAGTGAAAGATACCAGACACAAAAGGCCACATAGTGTATCATTCCATTTATGTGAAATGTCCAGAATAGGTAGATTCATAGAGACAGGAAACAGATTACGGTTGCCTGGAGCTCAGGGGAGAGCAGAATGGGAATGACTGCTAATAGGTATGAGATTTCTTTCTGGGATAATGAGAACATTCTGGAATCACAGAGTGGTAATGGTTGTACCACTTCATGAACACAGTAACACTGGATTGTGTACTTCAAAAGGGTGAATTTGGGGTTAAGTGAATGATATCTCAATTTAAAAAAAGAAAAAGAGAAAGAGAGATCTACAATTACCTAAGAAAGATCATAGATTATCATCTCTGACAATACAGTGGTTGCTCAGTTCTGCTAAACTCCATTTCTCAAGAAGGTGACAGGGAACTATTTTTGTTTTATTCATGTTTAAATACAAAGGCGAAAGATATATTTTCTCTGTCTACATTTTTCCCACATACATATGGATATATGCACTTTTGCTCTATGCTGCAAAGCATCTTGAAATAAAAATTAACATAAAAAATTCTTTTCTTTGACCTACCTCAAGAATGTAGGCCTTGGCTGGCAATCTGCCAGAGCAAAGGCCCAGGCCCAGGCTCACTGCTTATCCAGGGAACTTTCCAAGCCAGGGGATAGAGCATGGGCAAGAGAGGCCCAGGCTGGTGCGGTCACCACCATAAACAGTGGGTTGGTCACCCACTGAGCCACCCTTGAATCTTAGCAGCAGCAAAAGAGACCACCTGGTGTGAGCACCAGACCTGCCCAGCTGACATTCAGTCTCCGAACTTTGAGGAAAGCCTGTCTAGACAGAGCAATGATCACAATATGAAGCTGGCAGACCATCATCTTTTAAGAAAACCAACAAATAAAGACAGAACAACAAACCCCAGTACAGTAATTAGAGACCAGACCTAATTTGAATCCTCTGTAATGAAACTCAGTCTTTTCTTGTTTCTTCAAAGGCATTTGGAACAATTCTGAATGAATGAGCAGAGCCATCTCCGGAGTAAGATTAATCAGGACAACTGCTGCCAGCCTAGCGCTGAGCAGACAGCCCTCAGGGCCCTCGGGCCGGGGCCTGGGTGGTGCCAGGGCCAACGATGAAGCAGTATTTCAGGAAGGCTACGATGGGGATGCAGGGGGATAAAGAAAAATGGGCTCCCCCGCTGAAACCATCCTGAGGCTTTTGTAATCCACACACGTTCACACACCCGCAGGGAAGCCTTCCCACTGGTCCCAGGGAATGGGATGGATGGCTCCGGGCCCCTTTCAGGCTTGCCCTCTCATGGGTACTTGGACTAAAAAGAGGGACGGGGAGAGGGGAGGAGAGACACAGAGGTGGGTTTGCCACAATCTCCACTCCTCCTGGAATGCTTCAGGGAGTGAGAACTCTCAGGAAGTCAGGTGTTCTGGGAAGTAAGGAAGGTCCGGAGGAGCTGGTAATGAGCTGGGAGGGTGGGGGTCCTGACTCGAAGCCCCTGGCCAGTGCTCTGGGGTCAGCATTTAATTTCTTTGAACTTCGGTTTCCTCATCTGTAAAGTGGTCTATATTCCTACCTCCGAGTTGTCAGAATTAAATGAAATAACATGCTTATTAAATGGTAGATATTATTTTATTAAACAACAATGATAAAATCCCACTTTCTGTGCTCCTAAATCCCTCTATTTTTAGTCCTCATAGTTCCGGCAATGTTTTCTAACTTGGCTTAGATTCAGCTATAACAGAGTCCTTCCAACTCTGTTCTTTATATCAACATAATTCAATGAATATTTATTATGGTCTGCTTTAAAATCCTAGGGATCAGACAGAACTGTTTTCACATTCCTGACCCAAATACATATACCAGCTGCGTGACCCTAAGAAAGAGGGTTAATCTTTCTAACCCTCATATATATATATACATACACATACACACACACACACATACACACACACACATATATACACACACACACACATATACTTTATAAATGGAGACATTAATAAGATAATATGTCTGAAGTCTTTGGCCGAGTACCTGGAAAACAATTAGTATAAATAAATGATAATGTCGTTTCCCTCTTCCTCCTCCTCCTTCTCATATATACTAAATTACCTTTATTCATGTTTCTTAGACAGTTCAAATCAATTAAACTATTTTGAACACTTCAGCAACCAACAGCCTGATGGATAGCTGATTTCACCATGCTAAATTGCACAGATGGTGCCGGATATATACGTCCCAGCCCAGTTATTGTGGTCTAGCTATTCTGGTAAACGGAGAAGCCAGGCTGGAGTTTTGTTTTTTTGTTTTTTTTTTTTAAATATTTTATTTATTTATTTGACAGAGAGAGATCACAAGTAAGCAGAGAGGCAGGCAGAGAGAGAGGAGGAAGCAGGCTCCCCACTGAGCAGAGAGCCCGATGCGGGACTCGATCCCAGCACCCTGGGATCATGACCTGAGCCGAAGGCAGAGGCTTAACCCACTGAGCCACCCAGGCGCCCCCGGGCTGGAGTTTTAAAAGTCGTGTCTCCAGAAGAGTGTTCCAGGGTATACCTGGTCTGCCTGTCTGTCCCTGTCTGTCTGTCTCTGTCTCTGTCTCTCTCTCTCACACACACACACATACGCCTTCTGGCTTTAACTTAGCCCTTCTCTCAGAAGTACTCAGCTTTGCCTTTCATCTCTTTCCATATAAATGTAGAAATAAATTTCTCCAATTTACTGAAAAGTATCTCCCAAAGGGACCAAGGGAGGCAGGAAATTAAACTGTGGTGCTGAAATCATTTCAGCACTCCAGCTTTCCCCCACAAATGTAAATTTAGGGAATTCCACTTGTCAAAGTCCTCTTTGAAGCTTTGAATAATTGGATCCCAATTATTCTTAACCACATTATTCAGGCCTATGTTCAACTTAATATCTAAATAGATTACATTTTTTGCCACCTACTAAAATTCCCCAAAGTGAATATTGCCACATTACGCTCTTCAGTTAAAAGTGAAATTTCTGACTAAAAATGTTTTTACTCCTATCTTGAGATGGCTCCAAAACCCTCCATGATAACTAAAGCTGTGAGAATCGGCATCGCATTTGAATTGGTATCAACTTGTGGTAAAAATATGCTCAGGAAGAAGGAATCGTTGTACTTTCTACCCATCACTTTAATACCTGAGACATCTTCTTTCTTACTAATAGCTATTCCTGATGGTGATAAAGTCAAAACAGAGAGCAAAGAATATAAAGGAAAATCATACTCTCTGGAAGCATCTCTCTGAACAGGTTGAATACAGTATGAATTACATGTTCTTATTCTACTTTCAAAAGAACTGATGTCTAAAGACGTGCCAGGCACATTCTGTTATTATAGAATTTTATTTTTTAATTTTCTGTTTCATACTGTTATCAAATGACTCCATTATATTTTTATGAGCTCTTAATATCAATTCTTCCCTATTAACTTTGCCAGATAAAGTGAGAACTAATCCTGCAACAGTGCTCAGGACAGCCTCGATCACGTCCCTACACCAAAGGATTATTCTGTCTAAAATGTCAATAGAGCCGAGTTTGAGAGCCCCTGAATTACACCATGTTACAGATCGGGACATTGATATGATGTAATAAAATGTTATACCAGGCATGAGTAGAGAGCGGGGTTTACATTTTATGATTAGTTGAGACAAAATTATTATATGGATTTATTGATCTTAATTTAGTATCATAAGCAATGGTGACAGCAGTGGGTAAGAAGAGTGTTGGGTCATAGAAACAAATCATTCTAGAATAAAGTTTTGTCTTAACAATTCTCCCCCTGGAACATACACAAAATGAACAATTCACTTGAGGTAAGAAGTAACTTAGAAGTACCTTATTTATTTATTTAAATTTCGCATTTTTTTTCTAATTTTAAATCCTAGAATTTTCGGGACAGAACGAATAAGCATATTTGAGTCAATGAATTCAAAGTTCAGAGTCTTACATCCATAAAACATATTAGATACCATATAAAGTTTATCTTTAAAAAAAGATTTATGGGTGTACCTGGGTGGCTCAGTGGGTTAAGCCTCTGCCTTTGGCTCAGGTCATGATTTTAGGGTCCTGGGATTAAGCCCTGCATCAGGCCCTCTGCTCAGAGAGAAGCTCTCGGCTTCTCTCTCTGCCTGCCTTCTTGTGATATCTCTGTCTCTCTCCCTGTCAAATAAATAAATAAAATCTTTTTAAAAAAAGATTTATTTAGTTATTTTTTAGAGAGAGAGCATGAGCAGGAGGGGCAGAAGGAGAGAGAGAATCTTAAGCAGACTCCTCACGGAGCACAGAGCCCTTCATGGGGCTCTATCCCATGACCCTAAGATCATAACTTGAGCCAAAAACCAAGAGTCAGACGCTTAGCCAATTGTGTCACCCAAGTGCCCCTAAAGTTTATCTTTATAGTAATTTTATACATAATATGGTATAGTCACATATGGCTTGCTATTTGTGTGTGAAGAAAGAAACAAACATGAGTAAAAATAATTCCTAATCCACTGGGTGGCCTCAGCCCCAGGCAAGGTTTTTTATGCATTTGTTTAATGCACCCTCATTTCTCCTTGCTACTCCTGGTATAACAACAAGCTAAACCTTCTTTCCTTCCTTCTCTTCATTGTTCTTTGTTTTGTTTTCTTTCTTTCTTCAGTACAAAGTTGATAATGAGAAAGTTAGCATGGGTCATCACGAAGTCATGAGATTTAGAAATGATTGGTTAAAAATAAGTCCAGGGGCACCTGGATAGCTCAGTCGGTTAAGCATCTGCCTTTGTCTCAGGTCCTGATTCCAGGGTCCTGGGATTGAGCCCTGCATCAGGCTCCCTGCTCAGCAGAGAGCCTACTTCTCCCTTTCCCGCTTCCCCTGCTTGTGTTGTCTCTCTCTGTCAAATAAATAAAATCTTAAAAAAAAAAATCCCAAATGTCAATTCCAGTCCACACATGAGCTCTGTATGTCTTTTTTTAAGATTTATTTATTTATTTTAGAGAGAAAGAGAGAGTGAGCAGGGAAAAGATAGAGGTTAGAGAGAGAGAGAGAGGCAGACTCCCCGCTGAGTGTAGAGCCTGAGGTGGAGCTTGATCTCACCGCATGGAGATCATGACCTGAGCCAAAACCAAGATTCCGGTGCTCAATCAACAGCCACCTAGCACCTCAGCTCTGTATGTCTTTTATACCGGGTGGGGGTGGGGGGATGGGCCATTTGCTATACAGTTGGTTTTCATGACTACCCTGTGTCAGCCAGTGTCACTTGTTCTAGAGAAGCCACTAGGTTGTGGGCTAATGTTTCACATCTCAGCAGGACTTCTAAACAGGTGAAAGGTGGGTGACAAGTGAAGAGAAAGCCTATACAGTCCTCCAGGATGCTGCAGGGACACCCTTTGAGGGAAATCATTTTTCTGCTTAACCTTTCAGTTTGCTCCCCTTCTTCTCCAAGCTGTGGCTTGGATTTTAAATTCTGGATCCTAACAGTCTGATGGCTGCATCTTCTACCTATGTGCATGAGCTGATTACCTTTCCTCTCCAAACAGTCACCAGTGTCAGAGGTCAACTGTTTAAAGAACATGCTGTATATATTTTCAAGATCCACTTACAAATATGTTCTTAGCAGTGGTTGAATGTGGATCTGCAAAATTATGGGTATCTGCAAAATTTCTTCTTTGTCCATAGTTGGTATGGTCTTTCCATATTTCTTTGGACATAGCATAGCTTAACTTTAGATAAGATAATTCATTTATAATGTCATTACTGTTGTGTCTATACAATAGACAAGGAAAAATACAACAAAAGGTTTCCAGGCTACTGAGAAATACAAAAAAATTTGACTTTAGAACTAAAGCACTATTTGAAAATATAATAGAAATAATGCACACAAAATTATGTATGTTTCAAATCAATTTTGAGGTATATTTTCCGAATTGCCATATTTAAACTGCTCTTTTGATTGGACACAGAAACATTTTCTGTACAGGTAAAATTCATTAGTAGACCAATATCCTTAATGGTTAGTCATAAAAAATTAGAAATTCTAATTTCTTAACATGTAATTGTTCAGGAAAGACACCTTGAAACTCAAACACATGGGAGGCTTTTGCTACATTCAGGCTATTGCAGGAAAACTATCAATTCCTTCAGCAACTAGTCTCTTGAAACCTGAAATCTCAAGATCTGGGACACCTAAGCTGCACTGATAGAAGAGATTGCTAACTTTCCTGTTTGAAATTGACCAATAAGAAATCTGGACCCACTAGTATGAAAAGAGGTGAGTAAAGTCTCTCCATAAAGTGCTTGTTATACATGAGCCAATTTTAATTTTAAAAAGAGCATTTTAATGCAAAGACTTCCAAAGTGCAAAAAATTATCAGGAAAGATGACTGAAAATCTATTTTAAATTTCCTACTGCAGATACTGTAGTATTGACTAGCTGTAAAATATATATGTACTATATGTAAATGTCAATGTATATACTTGCCATGTTTAGGATAGAACGTTTGGCATGGAGCTAAGGATGTGTACTGCTTCTGTGAAGTGATGGCAACAAAAATGTCAATTGTGTATAAAATGAGATGATCTTACTAACCCCGTAACAACAGAATGCTGGGCGGGACCATGGAATTGCTACAGCACTAAGGTTTTTCTAGTCACATGGCCCATTTGCAAAGGAAGAACAATAGTTAAAGGAAAAAGTAATGAAGGACTTACATTTCTGGTTAGGATGAGTAGCAGGGAACAGATTTACCTGACCCTAAAACAACTGGCACAGGAATAAAATATACGAAACGTTGGTTTGCAAGACACTATATAGGAGATAACAAAGGACAGTATGCTTGAGAGATGGCAAACAAAATGAGCACAGAGATAGCCCCAGCTTACTGTCGTTGGGAGTTTCCAGGCCATGGTGCAGGGAGAGAAAATCATGGTGGAGCCCAGCAAATTCCCTGAATTGAGGGGATGCTTCTGAGAGTCCCAGAACACTAAAGCACCCACAGTTCATGGGACAGAGTAACAAAGAGTACAGCGCTGAACGGAGGGAGGGGTCTGGAGATCTACAGAGTCTCCCTTTAGTATTAGCCTGAGTACTGATCAGAATGTTCATAGAGTTTCCTTACAGAGAAAAAAGAAAAACAAGAATTTAAATAAATGAACACAGCATCAGTGATTTGTTGGACCATGATGGGTCACCTACTGTACATGCAATTACAGTTTCTGAAGAAGAGGGGAGGGCGCAAAAATAGTCAACCATGATTTATGCCTTAAGAGATAGAAAAGGTGACCAAATTAGACTCAAAGTAAGCAGAAGAAAATAATACAGACCAGAGTGGAAAGCAATGGGTTGGAAAACAGAAAAACAATAGAGAAAATCAATGAGAACAAAAGCTGGCTTTTTAGGAAGATTGATAAAATTGATAAACTTCCGTCCAGAGTAATTATTAAAATAGAGAGAACACAAATTATCAATATGAAGATTGAGAGGTGAAACTACTGGAGATTCTACATGTATTAGGGAAATGTTAGGTAAAACTTTATGCCAATAAATTTGACAACTTAAAGGAAACAGGCCAATTCCTTGAAAGACACAAACTACCAAACTTTTGTTCAAGAAGAAGTAGGTAATCTGTATAGCCCTATATCTAGTAAATAAATTGTATTTGCCTTTTAAAACCTTTCACAAAGAAAACTCTAGACCCAAATGTCTTTATTAGTGACCTCTGTCAAACATTTAAGGTAAAGATAATGCCAATTTGTTTTTTTCCAGAAAATTAAAGATTATTTCTCAACTCATTTGATGAAATTAGCCTTATTCTGATAACAAAGATATCATGAAAAAAGAAACTACACATGGATATCCCACATGAATACATCTGCAAAAAATTCTGAACAGAATTTTAGCAAATTCAGTACATATTACCAGAAGGGTATACCCAAGGAATGCAGGGTTGGTTTGACATTTGAAAATCAATCAGTGTAAGTCACCCTATCAAAAAAAACAACAACAACGGAATAAAAACATATTCATTCCTTTATTCCTGATTAAAAAAAAAAACACTTAGCAAAGCAGAAATAGAAGTAAATTTCTTACCCTACATCTTGCTTAATTGTTGAAGACTAAAGTCTCTCTCTCTAAAATCACAAATATGATCATGATGTCTGCTCTGGACTCCTCCATGTAACATTTTATTTGGGGGTCTAGATACTTCAAATAAGTCATCCAGATTGAAAAGAAAGAATCAAACGGTCTTTATTCTCGAAGGACATGATTAGCTACATAGAAAATCCAATAGGATTTACCAAAAACCTGCCAGGACTAATAAGGGAGTTAGGAAGGTTAAAGGATAAAATACGGGTATAAAAAGTCAATTGTATTTCTATATACTAGATACAAACAACTGGAAACTGATATTTATAATTTATAATAGCATCAAAAATTACAGAATACTTAGGGACTGGTCTGGCAAAAGTTGTAAAGACCTATACACTAAAAACTATGAAAGAATGCCACTGAGAAAACTTATAGAAGGCCTAAATAAGAGGAGAGAGATCTTATGCCCAGATTGGATGGCTCAATATTTTTGAGATGTCAGTTTATCTCAAATTGCTTGATGTGTTCAATGCAATCCCAATCAGAATCCCAACAGAGTTTTCATAGAAATTGCAAACTTAAATGTATAGAATCTATCTTAAATTCTGGACATGTAAAGGCCCCAGGATAGCTTCAACAATTTTGAAGATAATCTAGCTGGAGGACTAACACTGCCTACTTGTAAGACTTACTAGAAAGCTTTGATAGTTGAGACAGTTTGGTACTGATATGAAGATACGTCAATGGGAATGAATAGGGTTCAGTAATAGATCCATACATACATAGATAACTGATTTCCAACAAAAATGCAAAGAAAATTCAATGGAGAAGGGATGGTCTTCAGTAACTGGCTGAGACAACTGGATATCCATGGGCAAAAAAAAAAAAAATCCTCATTTTGCATCATATGCAAAAACTATTTCAAAACAGATCATAGATCTAACAATAAAATCTACAATTATAAAATTTCTAGAAGAAAATATAGGAGGAAAATCTTTGTGACCTCGTGTTAAGCCAAGGTGTCTTAGATGTGACACCTAAAACATGATGGATAAAAGAAAAACACTGGATAAGTCATAATTAATTGAAATTAAAAATTCCTCTTAAGGGATTAGAAAATAAACCACAGACTGGGAGAAAATATTTTCAAATCACATATCTGATAAAGACAAAGGACTAGTACCCAGAATATACAACGAATTTTTGAAACTCACTAATAAGGAAAAATATAATCCCCATATAAAGCCCAGTAAAAATATGAGGAAGAGGTTAGAACAGACATTTCACCAAAGAAAATATATGGGGTAGCTGGGTGGCTCAGTCCGTTAAGTGTCTGCCTTCTGCTCAGTTCATGATCTCGGGGTCCTGGGATTGATTCCTGCATCGGGCTCCCTGCTCAGCAGGGAGTCTGCTTCTCTGTCTCCCTTTGACCCCCCCCAAAGCTTGTGCTCTCTCTCCCTCAAATAAACAAATAAATAAAATCTTTAAAAAAAAAAAGAAAACATCCAGATATCAAAGAAGCATATGAAAAAATGCCCAATATCATCAGTAATTAGCAAAATGAAAATTAAAACCACAATGAAATCTGCAATCATTACACACCAAGTAGAATGGCTACAATTAGAAAGACTGACCATACCAGGGGTTGGTGAGGGAACAGGGGTACTGGAATTTTATATACTGCTGATGGATGTGTAAAATGGTACAGCTGCTTTAGGAAATACTTTGGGTTTTTTTTTAAAGTTAAAGATACATCTACCATCTGATCCAGCCATTCTCCTATTAGGTATTTACCTGAGAGAAATGAAAGCATATATCCACACAAGACTTATACACAAATGATCGTAGCAGCTTTTTTCATAATAGCTAAAACCTGGGAATAATTCAAACACCCATCAACACATGAATGGATAAACATGCTCTGATATACGCATGCAATACTACTCAGAATGAAAGGAAATGAGTGCCACACAACGTGGATGGTTCTCAAAATAACTATGGGAAGTGACAGAAGATAGACCACGAAAGAGGACCTACTGTGAGATTCCACTTATGGAAAATTCTAAAAATGCAAACTAGATCGTGACGGAAAGCAGATCAATGGTTTGCCTGGGGACGGGAACAGGGGATGTGATGCTCCCCTTGGCAGAGGAGGAGATAAGAGCTGTGGAAAGAACCAAGATGCCCTTCAACAGACGAATGGATAAAGATGTGGTCCATATACACTATGGAGTATTATGCCTCCATCAGAAAGGATGAATACCAGACTTTTGTAGCAACATGGATGGGACTGGAAGAGATTATGCTGAGTGAAATAAGTCAAGCAGAGAGAGTCAATTATCATATGGTTTCACTTATTTGTGGAGCATAACAAATAACACGGAGGACATGGGGAGATGGAGAG